>CM038674.1:278852425-279082425 GCA_021605145.1 Aegilops bicornis
CAACAACAACAACAACAACAACAACAACAACAACAACAACAACAACAACAACAACAACAACAACAACAACAACAACAACAACAACAACAACAACAACAACAACAACAACAACAACAACAACAACAACAACAACAACAACAACAACAACAACAACAAATAACAACAACAACAACAACAACAACAACAACAACAACAACAACAACAACAACAACAACAACAACAACAACAACAACAACAACAACAACAACAACAACAACAACAACAACAACAACAACAACAACAACAACAACAACAACAACAACAACAACAACAACAACAACAACAACAACAACAACAACAACAACAACAACAACAACAACAACAACAACAACAACAACAACAACAACAACAACAACAACAACAACAACAACAACAACAACAACAACAACAACAACAACAACAACAACAACAACAACAACAACAACAACAACAACAACAACAACAACAACAACAACAACAACAACAACAACAACAACAACAACAACAACAACAACAACAACAACAACAACAACAACAACAACAACAACAACAACAACAACAACAACAACAACAACAACAACAACAACAACAACAACAACAACAACAACAACAACAACAACAACAACAACAACAACAACAACAACAACAACAACAACAACAACAACAACAACAACAACAACAACAACAACAACAACAACAACAACATCAACAACACCAACAACAACAACAACAACAACAACAACAACAACAACAACAACAACAACAACAACAACAACAACAACAACAACAACAACAACAACAACAACAACAACAACAACAACAAAACTAAAAAAATTGGGATAACAAACATAACGTGTATAGTACCCAATCAATTTGCACTTCCCTCAACAATAAAAAAATCATGTTGTCTAGCATATGGACTAAATTTGAGTACATTTTCCCTGTTTGAATGGAATTGTACTCGGGTTAGTTATACAACCATCTAAATACTATCTTCACAACACATGACATGAATATAGGAGTAGTAAATTCCTATATAAATACGAACTATATGTACATACGATCTCAAATTCAAATATATGTATCCATTTTATGTTGAATTAAAATCGTAGTACATGTATGCTATAGCTAGATGTTCAGAATCTAAACCATGTATGATACTACGTACAATGTGTTCAACACGCACAACACACACACAAACACCATTTAGACTAGTAAGGTACACGTGCATTGCACGCATGAGATTTGTCAACCAAATTATGAATAAATACCACATTATAGCATGTAAGGTTTGAGTCATATATGCATGATGTAGATGTTCATTTAATTCTTATAGTTCATCTCATTCAAAATCATTTAGCTTTTACAAAAAAGCTAATCTATTTTAAGATTCATGGAATTGTGCGTTGTAAATCATAAAGTAAAAATAATAATGGCAATTCATGTAGAAAACAAATTGGGCAATTATGATACGGAAGATTCTAGAACAAAGAAGATGTGCTTGTGTTTTGAGGTTTGTGCATTATGCTTAAGTTCAACCATGGAGTCTTCTAGATTGTACATGTGGCAAAATCTAGTGGAGTGTAGATGATATCCAACGGCCAGAAGTGCTTGGTTTGCCATCTCTGCACCGTTGGATTGGCTTCATCCAACGACCATCTTTCAAAGTTAAAGATATTCACACACTATATAAAAACTATATAATATAATATATATAGGGGTATAGATATAGATATGTGATGCGAAAGCCACCATCATCTCCAATTAGAATAGTGTGTCAATGCACGGATGCAATGTGGCCAAACGATGTCTGCCATCGGTATCTCAAATTCAAATCACCGACCTTGTTCAATGTGTATACAGATATAGCATGCTCAGTTTCCAAACCACACCACCCATATCTGAGTTATATTCATGCATGCATGGGTTTCAAACATTATGATCTACGATTCAAATATTTCAATTCAACTTTACATTGATTATGACCTCACCTAGTCTATTACACCCACAAAGTCGTCTTCTCTTTATAATTGTACCACTAACTTTCTCTCGTGCATGCATGCAGACACACTACCACTCGGCATTATCCATCACACACATGCAATCTTTTTCTTCAGGTCGGTCTCCCATGCATGCACACACACACACACACCTCCCCCTCTTCATCATATCGGGCATTCTTTATCTCTCACGTGCATGCGCAATGATCGATGTTCCCCTATGTGTGTGTGTGTGTATAGCTAGGTCTTTCCCAGTTTTCCACACAAACCGATCAATCTATATATCTAGTGAGGTCTCACCCTCTTTCCCACGTACACGTCGATCAATCTATACCTCTCTATATGAGATTACATAGCTAATACACCCACATTAATTATATATCCAACGTCCCCCTCTCATCATCCATGCCTTCCGCTTCATCTCTCGGGCCTTGCAAGACAAGTGGCGAAGACAGGGGGCAGCAAGGGCCCTGCCCCCCCCTAACATCCCTATATATTGAGGCTAATATGAATGTGATCAGTAGATCAATGGCTGGTAAAATGGTTTAAGTTGGTGAATTCGCCCTCCTCGTAAAGGATTACCAATGCTTGGCCCCCTAGCTCATTTATTTTTCATGGCTCTGCCACTACGCGCAACAGCGCACGTTCTCGCCCCCTCTCTTTAAATATCGATCTCGCACTTGTGCACTCCTTCATAGTCTCCCTCCACTTGGCCCCTCACACCATCTTCCAGCCCCCACCAGATTTTGCCACATGTACAATCTAGAAGACTCCATGGTTGAACTTAAGCATAATGCACAAACCACAAAACACAAGTGCTTCTCCTTTGTTCTAGAATCTTCCATATCATAACTGCCCAAACTTTTTTCTAGTTGAATTACCATTATTTGTTTTTACTTTATGCTTTACAACGCACAATTCCATGAATCATAAAATAGATTAACTTTTTTATATAAACTAACTGATTTTGGATGAGATGAACTATAAGAATTAAACGAACGTCTACATCATGTATATATGACTCAAAGCTTACATGCTATAGTGTGCTATTTATTCATAATTTGGTTGCCAAATCTGATGCGTGCAATGCATGTGTACCTTACTAGTACTTCCAGTATGTGCAAAACACGTAAATTAGAATTCCAATGGCATGCTACACAGTGCCTCTCTTTCAGTTCATGAAGGCACGCGACACATGTGGAGGTGTTGTCGCGACCTCCTTGTGTGGATTGATCACAGTGACGTGCTATTGGTTCCAAAAGAATGTACTCGTCCTCTCTCACACACACTGGCAGTACATGCACGAAGCGAGGATGTGCACGCACGCACGCATTCCCTCGCACGCACACGCATGTACACGGTGGGATGCATTTTTGTACGAAGATCCACCCCATGTGATAATTTGATGCGTGTAAAGTCCTTCACTTCATTGATGGTCAATTAATACAGCGCCTGCAAATTGAGTGGACGTGAGGGAGGAAGTAGTTGAGAAAGACATTACTACTCCACTGCGTGCATGTGAGTAGTTAAATCACGGGTTGCTACTTCCATTGGTCTCCTTCGTATTTTGTGCCAATTTTTGACCATATTTTTAAGTAACATAATATTTATGCATGTCATAAAAAGTGGCAAAAAAGGGGGCCAATAAACCAGGACACAGGCAGCATGATCAATTTTTGCCAGGGCTACTATTGGTGGCCTTTGTATTTAAATATGGACGGAGTGGAGTAGTTGTACTATCTTTATCTTAGCCTTATAGGGCTCTCCCAGACCCTAGGTTCGCCTCCCCGCCTCGCCCACCGGATCCAGCCATGGAGGATCCCGCCATGGATAATACCTTAGATCCCAGGATCCCGCGGGTTACCCTCTCGCTGCGGCCCGCAGCACTGTAACCTTTGAGCGAAACCAACATGTGTTTTAAAGGGGATCCATTGCTTTGGAATCATAGATCGGTGGTGTCGGAGGACATGTTAGGGCTGCGTTTCAGGTGGTGGGCAGCAAGGGCGAACTTGTAACGCCCCGGATTCGATGCGCCAGGTGTCTTCCAGTTATTCGCCATCGTTGCCATGTCATTTGCTTGCGTGTTGCACTTTTCCATGTCAACATCTGCATTTCATATCATGTCATCATGTGCATTTCTTTTTGCATACGTGTTCGTCTCATGCATCCGAGCATTTTCCCCGTTGTCCGTTTTGCAATCCGGCACTCCTATGCTCCCCGGCGCCCTCTTTTACCTCTTTTCGTGTGTGGGTATTAAACGTTCTCGGAATGGATCGAGGTTTGCCAAGCGGCCTTGGCATAGCACCGGTAGACCGCCTGTCAAGTTTCGTGCCATTTGGAGGTTGTTTGGTACTCCAACGGTTAACCGGGTAACCGTAAAGCCTCTTTTGTGTGCAGCCCAACACCCCTTCCAAAGTGGCCCAAAACCCATCTAACTCCCCTCCATGCTCTCGGTCGTTCGATCACGATCGCGTGGCCAAAAACCGCACCTCATTTGGACTCTCCTAGCTCCTGTAAATCTATTTATAGCACCCTCCCGAAATTTCGCGGTCAAACCCTAGCAAACTCCTCCTCACGCGCCACGGACATGTCCGCTCACCGACGGACGCGTCCATCCAGCTGCCACGTCGCCCGGCCAATGGCGGCGACACGTCGCCCGCCGCCGCTCCGGCGATGGCGCGCCGCCACCTCGGCCCGGCCCGCGCCCTCTCTCTCTCGCCGCCCGCGGCCGCGGCAAGCCCTTGAGCCAGCCGCCCGCCGCCAGCGCGCCCCTCGGCCGCTTCGCCGCCTCTCCGCCAGCGGCTCGTCCCGCCTCGCCAGGCGCCGCCCTCCGGCAGCGAGCACGCCCGCCGCCCGCCAGCCGGCGCGCAGCCTCGTCGCCGTCCCAGCGCCGCCGTCCCCGGCCTCCCGCCGCCCGGGACCGGCCGGATCCGCCTCCCCCGGCGCTTCTCCCTCTTCTCCGGCCACCGGCGCCCCCGATCCGGCGAGATCCCGGCCGTCCTCGTCGTCCGTGCCCTCGGTTGACTTTCCTCCCCCCTCTGTTTTTCCCTAAGTCCCCGTTTCTGCAGTAGTTTTCATGGATCTTCATCGCATCATAACTCCCTGCATATTGCTCCGTTTTGTGCGCGTAATATGTCAAATTGTTCAACTCGAAGAGTAGAGCATTCCATCTCATTGAATCATTTTCATTTGAGCTCATCTTGTTGACCGAAATGCTGTTAGAAGAGGGCTATGTGATGTTAGTTTCAGATTCTTATCAGAACATGCACTTTTGTCATTTTTTCCATGATTGATGTGTGCATCCTATGAACTTGAGTCCTACATGTGTTTTGTATTATGCCATGCCATCTTTACAGGGGTGTATGCCATGTATTTTTGTGATCTCTGTGGTGACTAGCACAAGCATGCAAACTAGGCTTCATGATGTTGCTGATTTCAGCCCCAGTTCTGCTGATATTTTTATGCCATGTAAACTTGATGCTACAGAGAGATCCATGCTTATTTTTAGATACTTCAGTAAGGGTGTTTTGAACATATGGTTATTCTCTATCCATCCATGCCCTTGTTTGCAATTATGGAGTGCCATAGCTTGAGTCAGTCGAGCTCTACTTTTGCTATAAAATGTTTCCTGGCAGATTGTTTACATGTTATTCAATTTTGCCAAGGTTGTTGTAGTTGATCCGTGTATGCTATGATGTTGTTCTTGCCATGTATAGCTTCTATGACATGTCTTCTTACTGTTGGTTTCCTTGCCATGCCATGTATTGTTCTGTGGTGAGTGTTTCAAGCTCGCCAACACGCCTACTTATTGTTGTTCCTGCAATGTTTGAATCTGTAATATAACTTGCCATGTTTACATGGGTGCCATCATATTTTCTGTTCCTGTTTGGCTCACGGTCAGTAAGGGACTTTTGTTCTATGCAATTAGTGGATTCATGCCATGCCTTTGTTTGCCATGATAAGATCCTGTAACATGTTGTTTGATAGCTCTAAACTTTGCAACCTGATGTTATTTCTGCTAAATTCTGAAACTGTTATTATTTGCAATCTTGCCATGTCCTTTTGAGCATGTTCTAGTTGTTTCTGGAGATAGCTCAGTGTTCATGTTTTGTCATGCTTTCTCTGTACGTCATGCCCATGCCTTTTGTTATTACGTTGAGATGCTGTAGCTTCTTGTTTTGATGCTTGCTATATGCCTAGTTGCTGTTTTGGACAGCTTGTCCTTTAAACTTGTATAGGGTGTATGTGTTGAACCGTTGCTCCGTTTTGAGTGTGCTCTATATGAAACTTGCTTGATTTTGCATGTAGTTTCATATTATCATGTTGCATCCTTGTTTTGAGGTGTTTGCTTGATGTTTGTATGCATTTTGCATCAATGCCATGTTTAACTTGTTTTGCTCATATCTTCTAGTAGTAGCTCCGAATCTAATGAACTTTATATGTAACTTGACTAGAATTTCATGTAGATAATCGTGGTGCATCTTAACTTGCTGTTTAACAACTTGAACATAAGGTTTATTCAGATCTGGTACAAATTCGAAATATGCATATGAGGACTTACCGGAATTGTTCTATGTTGTTCCCGGCCTCATTTAAACTTGCCTTGATGTGTTGCTCTTGTTTGCATCATCTCTTGCCATGAGTAGCCTCATCTAGCTTTGTCATGCATCATGCTTGTTGTGCATCATGTCTTGTCTATGTGTGGTGTGTTTACCTTGTTGTGTGCTTCTTTCGATAGTTCCCGTATCATTGCGATCGTGAGGATTCGCTCGCTCACGCTTGGTTCGTCCTTCGTGGCTTCATCTTCTTCATGGACTCGTTCTTCTTCCTTGCGGGGTTTCAGGCAAGATGAGCGCTACCCTGGATCTCACTACTATCATTGCTATGCTAGTTGCTTCGTTCTATCGCTATGCTGCGCTACCTATTACCTGTTTATCAAGCCATCCCAAATTGCCATGTCGACCTCTAACCTTTGACACCTTTCCTCTGCAAACCGTTGTTTGGCTATGTTACCGCTTTGCTCAGCCCCTCTTATAGCGTTGTTAGTTGCAGGTGAAGATGAAGTTTGTTCCTTGTTGGAACATGGAGATGTTGTTCCTTGTTGGATCATGTTTACTTGTTGGGATATCACAATATATCTTATATTATTAATGCATCTATATATTTGGTAAAGGGTGGAAGGCTCGCCTTATGCCTGGTGTTTTGTTCCACTCTTGCCGCCCTAGTTTCCGTCATATCGGTATTATGGTCCCGGATTTTGCGTCCCTAACGCGGTCGGGTGATTTATGGGACCCCCTTGACAGTTCGCTTTGAATAAGACTCCTCCAGCAAGGCCCAACATTGGTTTTACCATTTGCTTCACCACCACCTACTTTTCCCTTGGGAGTAATTAACCCAAGGGTCATCTTTATTCAACCCCCCCGGGCCAATGCTTGTCTAAGTGTTGGTCCAAACTAGAGCCCTTTGCAGTGCCACCTCGGGGAAACTTGAGGGTTGGTTTTAGTTGTACGGACTGCTCATCCGGTCATGGCCTGAGACGAGATACGCTGCAACTATCGTGGTGTCGACGCCGGAGGTCTTGCTGGTCTTGTTTTATTCTTTGTCGAAATGTCTTGTAGCCGGGATTCCGAGACTGATCGGGTCTTCCCGGGGAGAAGGAATATTCTTCGTTGATCGCGAGAGCTTATCATGGGCTAAGTTGGGACACCCCTCTAGGGTATAAACTTTCGAGAGCCGTGCCCGCGGTTATGTGGCAGATGGGAATTTGTTAATATCCGGTTGTAGTAAACTTGAAGCAAACTCTTCTAAAATACACCAACCGTGTGCGTGAATCGTGAGTGTCTCTTTTCGGGTTGATCGAGAGGAGAACACAGTTTCGGGTTATGTTTGACGTAAGTAGGAGTTCGTGATCACTTCTTGATCATTACTAGTTGACGACTGCCTTTGTTTCTCTTCTCGCTCTCATTTGCGTATGTAAGCCACCATATATGCTTAGCCGCTGCAACCTCACCACTTTACCCCTTCCTTTCCCTTTAAGCTTTGCTAGTCTTGATACCCATGGTAATGGGATTCTTGAGTCCTCGTGGCTCTGATTACTACACCACCGATTGCAGGTACAGGTTATGCGATGATCATGACGCGAGAGCGATGTTTGCTTGTTTGGAGTTCTTCTTCCGCTTCTTCTTTGATCGGGGATAGGTTCCGGTCGGCAGCTCGGGCTAGCAGGTGGATGTCATTTGAGCTTCGTTTATGTTTCATAGGTAGTCGGATGTTGATCTTGTATATGATGTTGATGTTTTCTTGTGGCATTTGTGCCTTATGTATGTATCCCCATCTATTATGTAATGTTGATGTAATGATATCCACCTTGCAAAAGCGTTTCAATATGCGAGTCTATCCTTGGTGGGACCGTCGAGTTCCTTTGGATAGGGTCGCATATTGGGCGTGACAAGTTGGTATCAGAGCCTCGACCGACCTTAGGAGGCCCCTTGATTGATCGTGTAGTTTGGCCGTTGTTGAGTCTAGAAGAAAACTGTTTTCAGAGTCTAGTTATATCGGAGAGTAGGAATTCTTTTTACTCCTCAGCCCCTTCTGCCGCTACGGTGAGGAATCTTGGCGTAGGTGTTTTGAACTACTCCTCTTCCCCTTCAAAATTTTCTTTAGGATCACGCAGTTGGTTTTCCGGTCGTTGGTTCTCATCCCTTTTCATCCGGTGCATTTCTCGTCAAGTTGACTCAAGCCTCTTCATCGTTGTCAAGTCCAATCCTCAGTTGTTTTCTTTTCCCGCCCGCCCTTCCTGTTCTTCTTTTCGGAACCGGAATCCGTAATCGAGTATCCATTCTACTCGTGCGAAATCTTTGCTTTCTTTCCTCAATGATTTCAACCGGTGTTTCCTCTTGAAGTTATTCGTCGGTTCCCCGTTCCAAGTCGCCTTTGTTTTTCCCGCCCTCCCACCCCTTTTATTTCCGGAGTCTGAGTCTTTATTCGAGCAATCAATTTCACTCGTGCAGAGTATCTTCAGTCTTTTCTCAATTGTTTCAACCGGTGAATTCTCGTCTGGTTCATCAATGTCCGTCTTGTTTTGTTTCCGGTGGATCCAAATTCAAGTTTTCGTTGTCGATCGTATTCTTTCCCTAAGCTAAAATATTTCCCTTTGCTCGTTGGCCTCTTGTCAGTTTATCCTTCCGGAGTGTTCAAGACATCTCAGGAGATTTGTTGATGTTCCAATTAATTCGGGGTTTTCACCTCATCAAAATATTTCAATTGTTCCGGTGCATCATCTATCTCTTCGATAATCCTTTCCAACGGTGTTTTTTCTCTTGATGGGCCCTAACCCACGTGTCTTTTCGAGGATCTTACCTGACTCTGCTAATTCACCCGGAGTTATTCTCATTTCTTTTCAAGTGTGACGTAAGAATGCATTCCATCAGTGACATTCCTTGTCAAGATCGATTTCAATTCTTTCCATTGTTGGCTCAACCTCTCTGCTTTTCATTCTACCAGAGTATCTCAGTAATTTTGGTGGTATTTCTCGTCGTCTTTTGAAGATAGAAGAAGAGTTTTCCCTCTAAATCTTGTCCGTTCTACCGGAGATTCGCAGTGCTAGCTCGATGTTATCCTCTCGAATTGTTTTTCTAGTCATGCAAATTCTTTTCATCCATCCGGAGCATTTCAGGAGTTGCTTTCTCTCTCGATCATCCGGAGGCCATCTTTTCGGAAGATTTCTTCATTCTAAGTTTTCAGATTCATTCCCCAATTATTCTATATCCGTGCCCCTTCGTTCTTCTGAATATTCTTTCGGTGCTTCGTTCAAGTATTCTTCTATCAGTTCACGATCTCTTTGTTCTCTTGCATTTTAATTCCCTCAAGTATCTTCGTGATTTTCTAATTCTTTCCGGTGATTCATTCTCTTTCATCAGTCATTTCCAAATTCTTACGGTGGTTCGTTCAAGATTCTTTTCCTTGATTATCATTTTAATCCATTCGTTCTTTCGAAATCCTACCGGTGGTTCATGAAGACTTTCTCAAGTTTTGTCCTATGTTTCCCCTTAATTCTTTTTCAAGAAGAATAAGTAGTATGCAAAAATCCATTGCTTGTCATCAATTTAATTTGGTGAAGGATAAGCATACAATAAATCTTATTCTTATTTCCTCGAAGTGATTAATCATTTCCTTCGGAGTTTGTTCTTGAGGAATAAATTCTAGTTCCAAGTGTTTTCATCTTTTCTTGTCCGGAGTTCAATTATTTCCTCGACCATCTCGTCGGAACCTCCATCTAAGTCACCGCAAGGCTCATCTTATTCTTTCTTCCTTCATTCTATCTCACCATCCTTTTGTTACCGGAGTTCTTCACGATGGTTCTTCATGATTTAATTCATTCTTCAAGGGTTCATCAAGATTCTTATCAAAGGAGCTCAAGTATCTTTTCTTCTCGCGTCTCGAAGTGCAATTAAATCTCTGTATTCTTTTGAAGCGAAGTTTTGCATTTCTTCGTTCTCCTCAGCTATTTAATCTTTTCTGCTTGTGGTCGGTTATCACCTCAAAATTTTGGGATGTTATCCATAAGTCCACAACAAGCTTTTTCTTTTCGTTGTTGATTTTCTCAACAACTCCAGTCAATCCTTCCTTCTAAGTTCTTTTCATTCAAATTCTTTCAATTCTTCAGGAGGCATTGCGTTGTTTATCTCGTCAAGTGTCATTCCATCTTCTGAAGCTCATGTTCTATTCTTTCCTTATTCGACCGGTGTGCTGCCTAAATCCTTTCAGTCTTATTCGTTTCTTTTCTCATTCTAACCACTCCGGTTAGAACGAGTTGTTTCATAGTCTATCTGATTCCGTGAGCTTTCGATTCTCGGCATTCTCGTCGTTCCTCTCTTTTTCTCGAGTGTTCTCGATTCTCTGCTTTTTCTCTTGAGTTCTTGTTTCGCCTCTTCCTCTTTCTCTTCCGTCTCGGTCCTAAGATCTCGGGACGAGATCTCTTGTTAGTGGAGGAGTGTTGTAACGCCCCTGATTCGATGCGCCAGGTGTCTTCCTTATTATTCGCCGTCGTTGCCATGTCATTTGCTTGCGTGTTGCACTTTGCCATGTCATCATCTGCATTTCATATCATGTCATCATGTGCATTTCTTTTTGCATACGTGTTCGTCTCATGCATCCGAGCATTTTCCCGTTGTCCGCTTTTGCAATCCGGCACTCCTATGCTCCCTACGCCCTCTTTTACCTCTTTTCGTGTGTGGTTATTAAACATTCTCGAATGGACCGAGGTTTGCCATAGCGGCCTTGGCATAGCACCGTAGACCGCTGTCAAGTTTCGTGCCATTTGGAGGTTGTTTGGTACTCAACAGTTAGCAAGTAGCAGTAAAGCCTCTTTGTGTGCAGCCCAACACCCCTTCCAAAGTGTCCCAAAACCCATCTAACTCCCTCCATGCTCTCGGTCGTTCGATCACGATCGCGTGGCGAAAAACCGCACCTCATTTGGACTCTCCTAGCTCCCGTAAATCTATTTATAGCACCCTCCCGAAATTTCGCGCGGTCAAACCCTAGCAAACTCCTCGCGCCACGGACATGTCCATCGCCGTGACGCGTCCATCCAGCTGCCACGTCGCCCGGCCAATGGCGGCGACCACGTCGCCCGCCGCCGCTCGGCGATGGCGCGCCACCTCGGCCCGGCCCGCGCCCTCTCTCTCGCCGCCGCCCAGCGGCCAGCGGCGAGCCAGCGAGCCAGCGCCCGCCGCCGCCGCCGCCAGCGCGCCCTCCGGCCGCTTCGCCGCCTCTCGCCAGCAGCTCGGCCCGCCTCGCCGGCGCCGCCCTCGGCCGGCGAGCTTCGCCGCCGCCCGTAGCCGTAGCCGCGCCCTCATCGCCCGACCCGCGCCGCCGTCCCGACCTCCCGCCGCCCGGGACCGGCCGGATCCGCCTCCCCCGGCGCTTCTCCCTCTTCTCCGGCCACCGGCACCCCCGATCCGGCGAGATCCCGGCCGTCCTCGTCGTCCGTGCCCTCGGTTGACTTTCCTCCCCTCTGATTTCCCGAAGTCCCCGTTTCTACAGTAGTTTTTATGGATCTTCATCGCATCATAACTCTCTGCATATCGCTCCGTTTCGTGCGTGTAATATGTCAAATTGTCCGCCTCGAAGAGTAGATCATTCCATCTCATTGCATCATTTTCATTTGAGCTCATATTGTTGCCCGAAATGCTGTTAGAAGAGGGCTATGTGATGTTAGTTTCAACTTCTTATCAAAAAATGCACTTTTGTCATTTTTTCCATGATTGATGTGTGCATCCTATGAACATGAGTCCTACATGTGTTTTTTAATATGCCTTTCCATCTTTACAAGGATGTATGCCATGTATTTTTGTGATCTCTGTGGTGACTAGCACAAGCATGCAAACTAGGCTTCATGATGTTGCTGATTTCAGCCCCAGTTCTGCTGATATTTTTATGCCATGTAAACTTGATGCTACAGAGAGATCCATGCTTATTTTTAGATACTTCAGTAAGGGTGTTTTGGACATATGGTTATTCTCTATCCATCCATGCCCTTGTTTGCAATTATGGAGTGCCATAGCTTGAGTCAATCGAGCTCTACTTTTGCTATAAAATGTTTCCTGGCAGATTGTTTACATGTTAGTCAATTTTGCCAAGGTTGTTGTATTTGATCCGTGTATGCTATGATGTTGTTCTTGCCATGTATAGCTTCTATGACATGTCTTCTTACTTTTGGTTGCATTTCCATGCCATGTATTGCTCTTTGGTGAGTGGTTTAAGCTAATCAACATGCCTACTTATTGTTGTTCCTGCCATGTTTGAATCTGTAATATAACTTTCCATGTTTACATGGGTGCCATCATATTTTCTGGTCCTTTTTGGCTCATGGTCAGTAAGGAACTTTTGTTCTATGCAATTAGTAAATTCATGCCATCCCTTTGTTTGCCATGATAAGATCCGTAACATGTTGTTTGATAGCTCTAAACTTTGCAAACTGATGTTATTTCTGCTAAATTCTGAAACTGTTATTATTTGCAATCTTGCCATGTCCTTTTGAGCATGTTCTAGTTGTTTCTGGAGATAACTCAGTGTTCATGTTTTGTCATGCTTTACCTGTACGTCATGCCCATGCCTTTTGTTATTACGTTGAGATGTTGTAGCTTGTTGTTTTTTTGCTTGCTATATGCCTAGTTGCTGTTTTGGACAGCTTGTCCTTTAAACTTGTATAGGGTGTATGTGTTGAACCGTTGCTCCGTTTTGAGTGTGCTCTATATGAAACTTGCTTGATTTTGCATTTAGTTTCATATTATCATGTTGCATCCTTGTTTTGAGGTGTTTGCTTGATGTTTGTATGCATTTTGCATCAATGCCATGTTTAACTTGTTTTGCTCATATCTTCTAGGCCGTTGCTCCGAATCTAATGAACTTTATATGTAACTTGACTAGAATTTCGTGTAGATCATCGTGGTGCATCTTAACTTGCTGTTTAACAACTTGAACATAAGGTTTATTCAGATCTGGTACAAATTCGAAATATGCATATGAGGACTTACCGGAATTGTTCTATGTTGTTCCCGGCCTCATTTAAACTTGCCTTGATGTGTTGCTCTTGTTTGCATCATCTCTTGCCATGAGTAGCCTCATCTAGCTTTGTCATGCATCATGCTTGTTGTGCATCATGTCTTGTCTATGTGTGGTGTGTTTACCTTGTTGTGTGCTTCTTTTCGATAGTTCCCGTATCATTGCGATCGTGAGGATTCGTTCGTCTTCGTGGCTTCATCTTCTTCATGGACTCGTTCTTCTTCCTTGCGGGGTTTCAGGCAAGATGACCGCTACCCTGGATCTCACTACTATCATTGCTATGCTAGTTGCTTCGTTCTATCGCTATGCTGCGCTACCTATTACCTGTTTATCAAGCCATCCCAAATTGCCATGTCGACCTCTAACCTTTGACACCTTTCCTATGCAAACCGTTGTTTGGCTATGTTACCGCTTTGCTCAGCCCCTCTTATGGCGTTGTTAGTTGCGGTGAAGATGAAGTTTGTTCCTTGTTGGAACATGGAGATGTTGTTCCTTGTTGGATCATGTTTACTTGTTGGGATATCACAATATATCTTATATTATTAATGCATCTATATATTTGGTAAAGGGTGGAAGGCTCGGCCTTATGCCCGGTGTTTTGTTCCACTCTTGCCGCCCTAGTTTCCATCATATCGGTATTATGTTCCCGGATTTTGCGTCCCTAACGCGGTCGGGTGATTTATGGGACCCCTTGACAGTTCGCTTTGAATAAGACTCCTCCAAAGAAGGCCCAACATTGGTTTTACCATTTGCTTCACCACCACCTACTTTTCCCTTGGGAGTAATTAACCCAAGGGTCATCTTTATTCAACCCCCCCGGGCCAATGCTTGTCTAAGTGTTGGTCCAAACTAGAGCCCTTTGCAGCGCCACCTCGGGGAAACTTGAGGGCTGGTTTTAGTTGTACGGACTGCTCATCCGGTCGTGGCACGAGACGAGATCTGTGGCGGCAACTATCGTGGTGTTGGCACGCCGAGGAGGTCTTGCTGGTCTTGTTTTATTCTTTGTCGAAATGTCTTGTAGCCGGATTCCGAGACCGATCGGGTCTTCCGGGAGAAGGAATATCCTTCGTTGATCGCGAGAGCTTATCATGGGCTAAGTTGGGACACCCTGCAGGTATAAACTTTCGAGAGCTGTGCCCGCGGTTATGTGGCAGATGGGAATTTGTTAATATCCGGTTGTAGTAAACTTGAAGCAAACTCTTCTAAAATACACCAACCGTGTGCGTAACCGTGAGTGTCTCTTTTCGGGGTTGATCGAGAGGAGAAAACGGTTTCTGGGTTATGTTTGACGTAAGTAGGAGTTCATGATCACTTCTTGATCATTACTAGTTGACGACCGTTCCTTTGTTTCTCGTGTCGCTCTCATTTGCGTATGTAAGCCACGATATATGCTTAGCCGCTGCTGCAACCTCACCACTTTACCCCTTCCTTTCCCTTTAAGCTTTGCTAGTCTTGATACCCATGGTAACGGGATTGCCGAGTCCTCGTGGCTCACAGATTACTACACCACCAGTTGCAGGTACAGGTTATACGATGATCATGACGCGAGAGCGATGTTTGCTTGTTTGGAGTTCTTCTTCTGCTTCTTCTTTGATTAGGGGATAGGTTCCAGGTCGGCAGCCTGGGCTAGCTGGGTGGATGTCGTTTGAGCTTCTGTTTATGTTTCATCCGTAGTCGGATGTTGATCTGGTATATGATGTTGATGTTTTCTTGTGGCATTTGTGCCTTATGTATGTATCCCCATCTATTATGTAATGTTGATGTAATGATATCCACCTTGCAAAAGCGTTTCAATATGCGGGTCTATCCTTGGTGGGACCGTCGAGTTCCTTTGGATAGGGTCGCATATTGGGCGTGACGGAACTGGATCAAGGAAGCGTCGCATCGATTGGAGAGAAGTTCAAAGGAGTTGCGCCTGGTGCAGCACAAGGCGGAGGCGCAAGTCAATATCAGCGGATATGCTGAGGGATGTCAGCATCTGGCAGCCTCGTGTTGATTTCGAGCTAGGGATAATGGCAGAGATCATATTCACAGTCAACTGCGGAGGAAAGAACGTGCATGCCTGCGGAATGGCATGAGCAGCTGGTGCAACTATTCAAATGGGTGGTAGGAGAAGCCAAATCGCGGGACCAACTGCGGCGGCGGCGCTGGGCATGCATCATAGGTGAGGTGAGCTGCCCTCCTTCCCCGCCAGCGATGCAATGACCTACTCGGTTGTTGATGCAGTGAACTTGCGGCTCCATGGCGGTTTGCAACCGTGACAATCACTCCATCTATATGTATTGTATTCCTGTGAAAATACTTGGTCATTTGGAAAAGGTTGGTAATTGATTTATCACTAGTTTTTGAATGCTTGGTCGTGACAATCACCTGAAACCACAACCAGATGTCTCCATCGCATAATACTTACGGTCGGTCACACCAATAGACGGTCAGTCGGACCCGCGACATGCATCGGCTTGGTCTGACATGTACGACCAGTTACATCTCTGACTCGTGCGACCGTATTTGAGCAGTAGTACTTGAAATTTGTGTTCCAGGAAACTCATCGGGAGCCGTTTCAGGCCTCGAAACCAAAACCATCAATTAATCTTTAGCTTGTTCCCATCAAATTCCAAAGTGTATAGTATAATTAAGTGCAAACCTGCTCACACCTAGTATGTACAAACCTGAACATGTTCCCACTATGCAGGTTTTAGTACTAGTGTTAGTACTAGGTTATAAAAAGGGGAACTAGTACCTAGCTGAAAATCACTCTACCTCTTCCTCCTCATAAGTATTTCTTGTTCGTCGGTCCTTGCCATGGCCGATGTGCAGAGCTCTAGGTCAAGAATTATCCGAACTACTTGTAACAAGGGAGCGGCAACCAAGGCCGCAGAAAATAAAGAGGGATCGCTGCCTCGCAGAGACCTCGAAAGATCTCTCATGGATAGGCGAGGGCTCCCAGGAGCGCCCTAGCCGTGGAGGCGAGTGATCCCAGGAGTGCCCTAGACGTGGAGGCGAGGGCTCCCAGGAGCGCCCTAGCCGCGGAGGCGAACATGTCGAGCTGGCGGCGCTGGAGTCGTTACCCCTCGACGACATGCCCGACCAGCTCAATAAGCAGGAGGAGTTCATTGACGGCTTGGTGGAGCTGCTGAAGGAGAGCGTCGACGACATGCCCGCTGAGCTCAATGAGCAGGGGGAGTTTACCGCCGGCTTGGTGATGCGGCTGAAGAAGAGCATTGCCTTGGATAAGAAGGCGACCGGCGAAATCCTGCAACTTTAGGAGGACAAGGCGAAGCTCTGCCACGAGCTCGACCTGATGAGGGAGGAGAACGCCGGCTGGAATAGGCTGCATGAGAAGAGTAGTTCCTCGATGAATATGTTGTAGGCCCTCTCATCATGGAACAGAAGGAGGAGTTGGCGAAGCTCCGCATCGAGCACCCTGCTGCAGTCAAGGTACGCAATGCGGCCGTGGAAGAAATGATGAAGGCTCACGTCGAGAAATCCCGCGTCATGGACATAATGAAGAAGATAGCAGAGGAGATGCGCAAGGAGATGGAGGTCGTGGAGGCGATGAAGAAGCAGTTACGACTCCATGGCCAGCAACCCTTCATGTAGTAGAGAGCAGCGCCCCAGACTTGTGTGTGTGTGTGTGTGTGTGTCTTCCTTCTTTTTTGGGGGTGATAATCTTCCTTCTTCTTTTGCTCCTGTGTTTCTTCTTTTGCTTCGGGTGTTTCGCCGCACGTGTCACGTTCTCTGCGAGGCATGAATAGAACAATGCTAACGATGAGCGGCTCCGTGGGATCGATGACTAGCAAATTATATCATTTTTATCTCCATATCGCACTGGGCTGCTGTATTTTGTGCTCCTCCGGCATACTAGTACTCTAGTGGAAAAGTTGAGTATACCGCACGGTTCTTTGCTCTCCTCAGGTCGTCGGCAACATTTATACGAGCAGTCAAATCACAAGGCCCCGCCTTCCAGCAGTAATGAGCCGTCAAATCACAAAGGCCCTCACCTCTCGTGAAACCGACCAAGCGAGACTGCCCTGCCCTCTAGCCTTTTAAAAAATGTATACTTTTGTACAGTAGTAATATCGATGGATTGCGCCATGGAGCAAAACTAACAAGATGAAATTAAAGAAAAAGGTGGTACATATAGAGAGCGCTCGTCGCCAAATTATGCATATAATACTATTAAAAAAGCTAGTACGTGCTTAAATGGGGTGCTAAATTCTATTAAAGAAATTAGCATACCTATTTAATTCTTGGGTTCTTATTATTTATGCCACTAGTTGTGTATCACTACTCAGTTTTGCAATTATAAGTTACAACTACTCAAAAATGCCATCAATCCGTGAGATGCTTGCTCAAAAATGCAATTAGATATCTCAAAAATGCCATCATTTCGTTTGATGTTTGCTCAAAAATGTCATTAGACATTGTTATTTTCACGTCAAACCCGTTGACCATTTTATATGAAAAAAAATAAGCCGATTCTCACAATGATAAGTGTGGCCCCGCTTGTCAGGAGTAACCAAGCGAGTAATTTTACAGGAAAATAAGAACGCTGTTGGGATCAAGTAGGCCCCACATTATTGTACTGTAGTGAGATAGAGGGAGAGCTGGCATGTTGGTCCATAGGTATTTATGTCATTATAACATGGCAAAAGAGATTTGAGTCACAATAATGGTGTCCAGCACAACTCACCCCTCAAATAAAACTAAGCACCCTAAAATTCTTTGACAACTAAACTGCTGGCTATATGATGTTGGCCATATATATTGTACGTATATAATGTGAAGAAACAAGTGGTAGTACTACCAACTAAAAGATGAACTATAAGAAATACTAGTATGTATGTACTGAAGAGTTAAAGTAACGAGAAGGAACATAACATAGTTCTGCTGGGGGCTCAACACAACACACCCCACAAATTAAACTAAGCACCCCTGAAATTAAACTAAGCAACTAATCTGGTAGACACTGCATTCGAACCACCATGAGCAACGACACTGCTACCTTACTCGGACTCCTCGTCCACGTGCTTGACTTCGTCCTTGTCCCTCTTCCTCTTGGCTGATACTTCTTTGCTTGAACCGCATAGTTGGATCTTGCTCTTCATCCAACCCTTGTAGATATTGAAACAAAGGTAGGCATCCATTGCAGCGTACTGGATGTGGTCTACATCTAGTACATTGCACTGCCATGCATGACGATGAAACTTGGGCGGAGGTTTCTTCAGTTTATCGTACGAAGGACGAACCATGGCTCCTGCCAGGTCAGCGTTGAAGGCTGATCATGGGAGGACACTAGGCCATTCTTCTGGAGGTCGAAGGGCTCGCCTACAACGAGGCCTATCCGATCCAGGACTGTTCTGTCGTTCGTAAAGTCTACAATAACGAATTTGACTAGGCCACCCGCGAGGAAGTTCTTAAATTCCTCGCACTCAACGTCGGCATGGCATATGTGGTAGACCAAGCACGAGTTATGCAAGCAAACATGGATCACGGAGGGCTTCATCTTCTCTTCCTCCTTTAGATTCTTCTCTTTGTCCAAGGTTGTGGTGTACTCAACATCTAGCCCAGCGACCCACTCATCATTTGACTTCTCGAACATGCGTCTGAAGAGAGCAAGGCATCCTTTCGCCATCGCGGAAGAACGGGTGTAGATGACGTCGAACTCATCGCTGGTGAGGGTTCTAACCTTGTACTCACCGCCGATCGTGGAGATTTGGGATGCCATGGATTTGGGAGGAGGGTTAGGATTAGTGGAACTGCTGTAATGTGAAAGGACGGGATGACTAGGAGCGAACTGTTGGGGAACATAGTAATTTCAAAAAAAAAATTCCTATGCACACGCAAGATCATGGTGATGCATAGCAACGAGAGGGGAGAGTGTTGTCCATGTACCCTCGTAGACCGAAAGCGGAAGCATTAGCACAACGCCGTTGATGTAGTCGTACGTCTTCATGATCCGACCGATCAAGTACCGAACGTACGGCACCTCCGAGTTCAGCACACGTTCAGCCCGATGACGTCCCTCGAACTCCGATCCAGCCGAGTGTTGAGGGAGAGTTTCACAAGACGACGGCATGGTGACGATGTTGATGTTCTATCGACACGTGGCTTCGCCTAAGCACCGCTACAGTATTATCGAGGTGGACTATGGTGGAGGGGGGCACCGCACACGGCTAAAAGATCAAACAGATCAATTGTTGTGTCTCTGGGGTGCTGCTATGTCTCGAGCTTGCGTTGGTTTTTCCCGAAGAGGAGGGAATGATGCAGCACAGTAGCGTAAGTATTTCCCTCAGCTTTTGAGAACCAAGGTATCAATCCAGTAGGAGGCCACGCACAAGTCCCTCGTACCTGCACAAAACGATAGCTACTCGCAACCAACGCGATTAGGGGTTGTCAATCCCTTCACGGTCACTTACGAGAGTGAGATCCGATAGAGATAATAATTTTGGTATTTTTGGTATAAAGATGCAAAGTAAAAAGTAAAAGCAAAAGCAAGTAAATAAAGTGATGGAGATCGATATGATGAGAATAGACCCGGGGGCCATAGGTTTCACTAGTGGCTTGTCTCAAGAGCATAAGTATTCTACGGTGGGTGAACAAATTATTGTTGAGCAATTGACATAATTGAGCATAGTTATGAGGTTATCCAGGCAATGATCATGTATATAGGCATCATATACGAGACAAGTAGACCGAAACGATTCTGCGTCTACTACTATTACTCCACTCATCGACCGCTATCCAGCATGCATCTAGAGTATTAAGTTAAAAACAGAGTAACGCCTTAAGCAAGATGACATGATGTACAGGAATAAATTCATGCAGTATGATAAATACCCCATCTTCTTATCCTCGATGGCAACAATACAATACGTTCCTTGCAACCCCTTCGGTCACTAGGTAAGGACACCGCAAGATTGAACCCAAAGCTAAGCACTTCTCCCATTGCAAGAACTACCAATCTAGTTGGCCAAACCAAACGGATAATTCGAAGAGACTTGCAAAGATAACTTAATCATACATAAAAGAATTCAGAGAAGAATCAAATATTTTCCATAGATAAGTTGGATCATAAACCCACAATTCATCGGTCTCAACAAACACACCGCAAAAAGAAGATTACATAGAATAGATCTCCACGAGAGAGGGGGAGAACATTGTATTGAGATCCAAAAAGAGAGAAGAAGCCATCTAGCTACTAGCTATGGACCCGAAGGTCTGAAGTAAACTACTCACACTTCATCGGAGGGGCTATGGTGTTGATGTAGAAGCCCTCCATGGTGGATGCCCTCTCTGGCGGAGCTCCGGAACAGGCCCCAAGACGAGATCTCGTGGATACAGGAAGGTACGACGGTGGAATTAGGTTTTTGGCTCCGTCCCTGGTCCGTTGGGGGTACGTAGGTATATATAGGAGGAAGGAGTACATCGGTGGAGGGTCAGGGGGCCCACGAGGCAGGGGGCGCGCCCAGGGAGGCGCGCCTCCACCTCGTGACCGCCTCTGGCACTCCTTGAGTAGGGTCCAAGTCTCACGGATCACGTTCGTGAGAAGATCACGTTCGAAGGTTTCATTCCGTTTGGACTCTGCTTGATATTCCGCTTTCTTGAAACACTTGAAATAGGCAAAAACACAAGCAATTTGGGCCTCCGGTTAATAGGTTAGTCCCAAAAGTAATATAAAAGTGGAAAATAAAGCCCATTATAGTCCAAAACAATAGATAAAGTAGCATGGAGCAATAAAAATTATAGATACGTTGGAGACGTATCGCATCCCCAAGCTTAATTCACCTTTCGTCCTCGAGTAGGTAAATGATAAAAGAGAATTTTTATGCGGAGTGATACTTTGGCATAATTTCAATGTAAATCTTCTTAATTGTGATATGAATATTCAGATCCGAAAGATTCAAGACAAAAGTTCATATTGACATAAAAATAATAATACTTCAAGCATACTAATCAAAATAATTATGTCATCTCAAAATAACATGGCCAAAGAAAGTTCATCCCTACAAAATCATATAGTTAGTCTATGCTTCATTTTTCGTCACACAAAGATGTTCCCAACTTCTATACCCCGATGACAAGCCAAGCAATTGTTTCATACTTAAATAATCTCAAACTTTTTCAACCTTCACGCAATACATGAGCGTGAGCCATGGATATAGCACTATCGGTGGAATAGAATATGATGATGGGGATTGTGTGGAGAAGACAAAAAAAAGTCTCACATTGACGACGATAATCAACGGCTATGGAGATGCCCATCAATTGATGTCAACATGAGGAGTAGGGATTGCCATGCAATGGATGCACTAGAGCTATGAATGCTCAACAAAAGAAAACTAGTGGGTGTGCATCCAACTTGCTTGCTCATGAAGACCTTGGGCATTTGAGAAAGCCCATCGTAGGAATATACAAGCCAAGTTCTATAATGAAACATTCCCACCAGTATAAAAAAGACAACTTATGAGACTCACTATATGAAAAACATGGTGCTACTTTGAAGCACAATATATGAGACTCACTACATGAAGAACAAGGTGCTACTTTGAAGCACAAATGTGGAAAAGGAGATAGTAGCATTGCCCTTTTTTTTGGGGGGCCTTTCTTTCTTTTTTTGGCCTTTCTCTTTTTTTTGGGCAATGCTCTAATAATGATGATCATCACAGTTCTATTGATTACAACATGAGGATTACAACTCGAAACTAGAACAAGGTATGACTCTATATTAATGCCTCCGGCAGTGTACCGGGATGGTGAAATGAATCAAGAGTGACATGTATGAAAATAATGCATGGTGGCTTTGCCACAAATACGATGTCAACTACATGATCATGCAATGGCAATATGACAAAAGTAATGTATGTCATAATAATGATGAACGGAACGGTGGAAAGTTGCATGGCAATATATCTCGGAATGGCTATGGAAATGCCATAATAGGTAGGTATGGTGGCTTTTTTGAGGAAGATATAGGGAGGTTTATTTGTGATAGAGCGTATCGTATCACGGGGTTTGGATGCACCGGCGAAGTTTGCACCAACTCTCAAGGTGAGAAAGGGCAATGCACGGTACCGAAGAGGCTAGCAAAGGCGGGAAGGTAAAAGTGCGTATAATCCATGGACTCAACATTAGTCAAAAGAACTCATATACTTATTGCAAAAATTTAGAAGTCATCAAAAATCAAGTACTATGCATATGCTCCTAGGGGGATAGATTGGTAGGAAAATACCATCGCTCGTCCCGACCGCCACTCATAAGGATGCACAAGCCAGGTACACTTCATGCTTCAAATTTGTTACACAACTTTAACCATACGTGCATGCTACGGGATTTACTAACTTCAACACAAGCATTTCTAAAATTCACAACTACTCAACTAGCATGATTTTGATATTATTACCTCCATATCTCAAAACAATTATCAAGCATCAAACTTATCTTAGTATTCAACACACTCAAAAGAAAGTTTCACATATCTTGAACACCAAGTATATTAACATTAAGCAAATTACCATGCTATTAACGACTCTCAAAATAATCTAAGTGAAGCATGAGAGATCAAGTTTCTTTAAAACAAATCCACCACTGTGCTATAAAAGATCTAAGTTAAGCACTAGAGCAAAAATTATCAAGCTCAAAAAGATATAAGTGAAGCACTATGAGCAAAACTATCAAGCTCAAAAGATATAAGTGAAGCACATAGAGTATTCTATCAAATTTCAATTCATATATGGCTCTCTCAAAAGGTGTGTACAGCAAGGATGATTGTGGTAACTAACAAGCAAAGACTCAAATAATGCAAGACGCTCCAAGCAAAACACATATCATGTTGGTGAATAAAAATATAGCTCCAAGTAAATTGCCGATGGAAGTGGACGAAAGAGGGGATGCCTTCCGGGGCATCCCCAAGCTTTGACTTTTTGGTATCCTTGGATTATCTTGGGGTGCCATGGGAATCCCCAAGCTTAGGCTCTTGCCACTCCTTGTTCCATAATCCATCAAAATAATTCACCCAAAACTTGAAAACTTCACAACACAAAACTCAATAGAAATCTCGTGAGCTCCGTTAGAGAAAGAAAACAAAAGACTACTTTAAGGTACTGTAATGAACTCATTCTTTATTTATATTGGTGTTAAACCTACTATATTCCAACTTCTCTATGGATCATAAATTATTTTACTAACTATAGATTCATCAAAATAAGCAAACAACACGCGCAAAACATAATCTGTCAAAAACAGAACAGTCTGTAGTAATCTGTAACTAACGCAAACTTATGAAACCCAACAATTTCTACCAAAATTACAAGACCTGGAAAATTTGTTTATTGATCAGCAGAAATTGGAATTAGTATTTTATCACGTTCTGGTGATTTTTAAAAATTCGGGCACTGAGCACAAAGATTCTGGAAATTACAGCAAGATCAAATAACTATCATCCAAGAAGATCCAATAGCTTCAACTTGGCACAAACACTAATTAAAACATAAAACCACATCAATTCCTAAACAGAACCAAAAACAAAAAACACAAAATAAAATTGGGTTGCCTCCCAACAAGCGCTATCGTTTAACGCCCCTTGCTAGGCATAAAAACAAGGATAGATCTAGATATTGCCATCTTTGGTAGGCAATCCATAAGTGGCTCTCATGATAGATTCATATGGTAATTTTATTTTCTTTCTAGGAAAGTGTTCCATGCCCTTCTTTAAAGGGAATTGGAATCTAATATTTCCTTCCTTCATATCAATAATTGCACCAATCGTTCCAAGGAAAGGTCTACCAAGAATAATAGGACATGAAGGATTGCAATCTATATCAAGAACGATAAAATCTACGGGCACATAATTCAAATTTGCAACAATAAGAACACCATTAATTCTTCCCATAGGATTTTTAATAGTGGAATCCGCAAGATGCAAGTTTAGAGAGCAATCATCAAAATCACGGAAATCTAGCAAATCACACAAAGTTTTGGGAATAGTAGAGACACTAGCACCCAAATCACACAAAGCATGAAACTCATAATTTTTAATTTTAATTTTAATAGTAGGTTCCCACTCATCATGGAGTTTCCTAGGGATAGAAATTTTCAACTCAAGCTTTTCTTCATAAGATTGCATCAAGGCATCAACAATGTGTTCGGTAAAAGCCTTATTTTGACTATAAGCATGAGGAGAATTTAGCACGGATTGCAACAAGGAAATACAATCAATTAAAGAGCAATTTTCATAATTAAATTCCTTGAGATCCAATATAGTGGGTTTAGTAACATCTAGATTTCTATTTCTTTCAATCCCACTTTTATCAATTTCATCATTGAGATCTAAAAACTCAAATTCTTAGAACGCCTTCTAGGTAAAGGAAGATCATATTCAGTTTCATCAAGATTCATATTGCAAAACAAAGATTTAATAGGGGACACATCAATAACTTTTAGATCTTCATCTTGATTTTCATAGGAATTAGAAGAACACGCTTTAGTAAAGGCATCTTTGGAAGCACGCATCCTAGCGGTTCTTTCTTTGCACTCACCAATGGAAATTCTCATAGCTTTGAGAGACTCATTGATATCATGCTTAGGAGGAATAGATCTAAGCTTTAAAGAATCAACATCAAGAGAAATCCTATCAACGTTCCTAGCCAAATCATCAATTTTAAGTAATTTCTCTTCAAGCAAAGCATTAAAATTCTTTTGTGAATTCATAAACTCTTTAACACTACTCTCAAATTCAGAGGGCATTTTATTAAAATTTCCATAAGATTTGTTGTAGGAATTTCCATAATTATTAGAAGGATTACTAGGATAAGGCCTAGGATTAAAATTCCCTCTGTACGCCTTGTTTCAAAAACTATTCCTACCAACGAAATTCACATCCATAGATTCATTATTATTCTCAATCAAGATAGACAAAGGCATATCATTAGGATCAGAAGAAACACTCTTAGTGAATAACTTCATAAGTTCATCCATCTTTCCACTCAAAACATTGATTTCTTCTATAGCATTCACTTTTTTATTAGTAGATCTTTCAGTATGCCATTGAGAATAATTAACCATAATATTATCTAGGAGTTTAGTAGCATCTCCTAAGGTGATTTCCATAAAAGTGCCTCCCGCGGACGAATCTAAAAGATTTCTAGAAGCAAAATTCAATCCGGCATAATTTTTTGTATAATCATCCACAAGTTTAAACCATGAGTAGGACAATTACGTATCATTAATTCTCTCCCAAGCTTGTGCAACATGTTCATGATCAAGTTGCTTAAAATTCATAATATCGTTCCTAAGAGAGATAATCTTAGCGGGAGGAAAATACTTAGAGATAAAAGCATCTTTGCACTTGTTCCAAGAATCAATACTATTTTTAGGCAAAGATGAAAACCACGCTTTAACACGATCTCTAAGCGAAAAAGGAAATAGCTTCAATTTAACGACATCATTATCGACATCTTTTTTCTTTTGCATATCACATAAATCAACGAAGCTATTCAGATGAGTAGCGGCATCTTCACTAGGAAGGCCGGCGAACTAATCTTTCATAATAAGATTCAACAAAGCAGTATTGATTTCACAAGATTCATTATTGGCAAGAGGAGCAATCGGAGTGCTAAGGAAGTTATTATTATTGGTATTGGTGAAGTCACACAATTTGGTAGCATCTTGAGCCATCACGACGAACAAGCAAACTAACACACGAGCAAACAAAAGGCAAAAGGGAAAAGAGGAGGAGAATGGGAAAGAGAGGGCGAATAAAACGGCAAGGGTGAAGTGGGGGAGAGGAAAACGAGAGGCAAATGGCAAATAATGTAATGCGAGAGATAGGGATTGTGATGGGTACTTGGTATGTTGACTTTTGCGTAGACCTCCCCGGCAACGGCGCCAGAAATCCTTCTTGCTATGTCTCGAGCTTGCGTTGGTTTTCCCCGAAGAGGAGGGGATGATGCAGCACAGTAGCGTAAGTATTTCCCTCAGTTTTTGAGAACCAAGGTATCAATCCAGTAGGAGGCCACGCGCAAGTCCCTCGTACCTGCACAAAACGATAGCTACTCGCAACCAACGCGATTAGGGGTTGTCAATCCCTTCACGGTCACTTACGAGAGTGAGATCTGATAGAGATAATATTTTTGGTATTTATGCAAAGTGAAAAGTAAAAGCAAAGCAAGTAAATAAAGTGATGGAGATTGATATGATGAGAATAGAACCGGGGGCCATAGGTTTCACTAGTGGCTTCTCTCAAGAGCATAAGTATTCCACGGTGGGTGAACAAATTACTGTTGAGCAATTGACAGAATTGAGCATAGTTATGAGGTTATCCAGGCAATGATCATGTGTATAGGCATCACGTCCGAGACAAGTAGACCGAAACGATTCTGCATCTACTACTATTACTCTACTCATCGACCGCTATCCAGCATGCATCTAGAGTATTAAGTTAAAAACAGAGTAACGCCTTAAGCAAGATGACATGATGTAGAGGAATAAATTCATGCAATATGATAAATACCCCATCTTGTTATCCTTGATGGCAACAATACAATACGTGCCTTGCAACCCCTTCTGTCACTAGGTAAGGACACCGCAAGATTGAACCCAAAGCTAAGCACTTCTCCCATTGCAAGAACTACCAATCTAGTTGGCCAAACCAAACGGATAATTCGAAGAGACTTGCAAAGATAATTTAATCATACATAAAATAATTCAGAGAAGAATCAAATATTTTCCATAGATAAGTTGGATCATAAACCCACAATTCATCGGTCTCAACAAACACACCGCAAAAAGAAGATTACATAGAATAGATCTCCACGAGAGAGGGGAGAACATTGTATTGAGATCCAAAAAGAGAGAAGAAGCCATCTAGCTACTAGCTATGGACCCAAAGGTCTGAAGTAAACTACTCACACTTCATCGGAGGGGCTATGGTGTTGATGTAGAAGCCCTCCGTGGTGGATTCCCCCTCCGGCGGAGCTCCGGAACATGCCCCAAGATGGGATCTCGTGGATACAGGAAGGTACGGCGGTGGAATTAGGTTTTTGGCTCCGTCCCCGGTCTGTTGGGGGTACATAGGTATATATAGGAGGAAGGAGTACATTGGTGGAGCGTCAGGGGGGCCACGAGGCAGGGAGGCGCGCCCTCCACCCTCGTGTCCGCCTCTGGCACTCCTTGGAGTAGGGTCCAAGTCTCCTGGAGCACGTTCGGTGAGAAGATCACGTTCCCGAAGGTTTCATTCCGTTTGGACTCTGTTTGATATTCCGTTTCTTCGAAACACTGAAATAGGCAAAAAACAGCAATTACATCTTTGGGCCTCCGGTTAATAGGTTAGTCCCAAAAGTAATATAAAAGTGGAAAATAAAGCCCATTATAGTCCAAAACAATAGATAAAGTAGCATGGAGCAATCAAAAATTATAGATACGTTGGAGACGTATCAGGTGCCCCCCTGCCCCCGTATATAAAGGAGGAAGGTGGGTGCGGCCGGCCAGGGAGGAGGCGCGCCAGGACGAGTCCTAGTCCCACCGGGAGTAGGACTCCCCCCCTTTCCTTGTTGGATTAGGACTTGGGAGGGGGAAAGAGTGGAGGAGAAAAAGGAAGGGGGGCGCCGCTCCCCTCTCCTTGTCCTATTCGGACTGGGGGGAGGGGCACGCGGCCCAGCCCTAGCCGCCTCTACTCTCTTCCACCTAGGCCCACAAAGGCCCATTAAGTCCCCGGGGGGTTCCAGTAACCTCCCGGTACTCCGGTAAAATCCCGATTTCACCCGGAACATTTCCGATATCCAAACATAGGCTTCCAATATATCAATCTTCATGTCTCGACCATTTCGTTACTCCTCGTCATGTCCGTGATCACATCTGGGAATCCGAACAACCTTTGGTACATCAAAACATATAAACTCATAATATAACTATCATCGAAACGTTAAGCGTGCAGACCCTATGGGTTCGAGAACTATGTAGACATGACCGTGACACGTCTCTGGTCAATAACCAATAGCGGAACCTGGATGGTCATATTGGCTCCCACGTATTCTACGAAGATCTTTATCAGTCAGACCGCATAACAACATACGTTGTTCCCTTTGTCATCGGTATGTTACTTGCCCGAGATTTGATCGTCGGTATCTCAATACCTAGTTCAATCTCGTTACTGGCAAGTCTCTTTACTCGTTCCGTAATACATCATCCATAATTAACTCATTAGTTGCAATGCTTGCAAGGCTTAAGTGATGTGCATTACCGAGAGGGCCCAGAGATACCTCTCCAACAATCGGAGTGACAAATCCCAATCTTGAAATACGCCAACCCAACAAGTACCTTTGGAGACACCTGTAGAGCCCTTTATAATCACCCAGTTACGTGTGACGTTTGGTAGCACACAAAGTGTTCCTCCGGTAAACGGGAGTTGCATAATCTCATAGCCATAGGAACAAGTATAAGGCATGAAGAAAGCAATAGCAGAATACTAAACGATCGTGTGATAAGCTAACGGAATGGGTCAAGTCAATCACAACATTCTTCTAATGATGTGATCCCGTTAATCAAATGACAACGCATGTCTATGGTTAGGAAACATAACCATCTTTAATTAACGAACTAGTCAAGTAGAGGCATACTAGTGACACTTTGTTTGTCTATGTATTCACACATGTATTATGTTTCCGGTTAATACAATTCTAGCATGAATAATAAACATTTATCATGATATAAGGAAATAAATAATAACTTTATTAGTGCCTCTAGGGCATATTTCCTTGATCTCCCACTTGCACTAGAGTCAATAATCTAGTTCACATCACCATGTGATTTAATACCAATAGTTCACATCACCATGTGATTAACACCTATAGTTCACATCGTCATGTGACCAACACCCAAAGGGTTTACTAGAGTCAATGATCCAGTTCACATCGCTATGTGTTTAACACCCAAAGAGTACTAAGGTGTGATCATGTTTTGCTTGTGAGAGAAGTTTAGTCAACGGGTCTGCCACATATAGATCCGTATGTATTTTGCATGTCAACAATGCTCTGCACGGAGCTACTCTAGCTAATTGCTCACACTTTCAATATGTATCCAGATCGAGACTTAGAGTCATCTAGATCAGTGTCAAAATTTGCATCGACATAACCCTTTACGACGAACCTTTTTGTCACCTCCATAATTGAGAAAGATATCCTTATTCCACTAAGGATAATTTTGACCGATGTCCAGTGATCTACTCCTAGATCACTATTGTACTCCCTTGCCAAAATCAGTGTAGGGTATACAATAGATCTGGTACACAGGATGGCATACTTTATAGAACCTATGGCCAAGGCATAGGGAATGACCTTCATTCTCTTTCTATCTTCTGTTGTGGTCCGGCTTTGAGTCTTACTCAATTTCACACCTTGTAACACATGCAAGAACTCTTTCTTTGACTGTTTCATTTTGAACTACTTCAAAATCTTGTCAAGGTATGTACTCATTGAAAAAACTTATCAAGCATCTTGATCTATCTCTATAGATCTTGATGCTCAATATGTAAGCAGTTTCTCCGAGGTCTTTCTTTGAAAAACTCCTTTCAAACACTTCTTTATGCTTTGCAGAATAATTCTACATTATTTTCGATCAACAATATGTCATTCACATATACTTATCAGAAATGATGTAGTGCTCCCACTCACTTTCTTGTAAATACAGGCTTCACCGCAAGTCTGTATAAAACTATATGCTTTGATCAACTTATCAAAGCGTATATTCCAACTCCGAGATGCTTGCACCAGTCCATAAACGGATCGCTGGAGCTTGCATATTTTGTTAGCACCTTTAGGATTGACAAAACCTTCTGGTTGCATCATATACAACTCTTCTTTAATAAATCCATTAAGGAATGCAGTTTTGTTTATCCATTTGCCGATTTCATAAAATGCGGCAATTGCTAACATGATTCGGATAGACTTAAGCATAGATACGAGTGAGAAACTCTCATCGTAGTCAACACCTTGAACTTGTCGAAAACCTTTTCCGACAATTCTAGCTTTGTAGATAGTAACACTACTATCAGCGTCCGTCTTCCTCTTGAAGATCCATTTAATCTCAATGGCTCGCCGATCATTGGGCGAGTCAATCAAAGTCCATACTTTGTTCTCATACATGGATGTCATCTCAGATTTCATGGCCTCAAGCCATTTTGCGGAATCTGGGCTCACCATCGCTTCCTCATAGTTCGTAGGTTCGTCATGGCCAAGTAACATAACCTCCAGAACAGGATTACCGTACCACTCTGGTGCGGATCTCACTCTGGTTTACCTACGAGGTTCGGTAGTAACTCGATCTGAAGTTACATGATCATCATCATTAGCTTCCTCACTAATTGGTGTAGTAGTCAGAGGAACAGATTTACGTGATGAACTACTTTCCAATAAGGGAGCAGGTACAGTTGCCTCATCAAGTTCTACTTTCCTCCCACTCACTTCTTTCGAGAGAAACTCCTTCTCTAGAAAGGATCCATTCTCAGCAACGAATATCTTGCCTTCGGATCTGTGATAGAAGGTGTACCCAACATTTTCTTTTGGGTATCCTATGAAGACGCACTTCTCCGATCTGGGTTTGAGCTTATCAGGTTGAAACTTTTTCACATAAGCATTGCAACCTCAAACTTTAAGAAACGATAGCTTAGGTTTCTTGCCAAACCATAGTTCATACGGTGTCGTCTCAACGAATTTAGATGGTGCCCTATTTAACATGAATGCAACTGTCTCTAATGCATAACCCCAAAACGATAGTGGTAGATCGGTAAGAGACATCATAGATCGCACCATATCTAATAAAGTACGGTTATGACGTTCGGACACACCATTACACTGTGGTGTTCTGTATGGCGTGAGTACTGAAACTATTTCACATTGTTTTAACCGAAGGCCAAACTCGTAACTCAAATATTTTACCTCTGCGATCATATCGTAGAAACTTTTATTTTCTTGTTACGATGATTCTCCACTTCACTCTGAAATTCTTTGAACTTTTCAAATGTTTCAGACTTGTGTTTCATCAAGTAGATATACCCATATCTTCTCAAATCATATGTGAAGGTCAAAAAATAACGATACTTGCCGTGAGCCTTAACACTCATCGGACCGCATACATCAGTATGTATTATTTCCAATAAGTCAGTTGCTCGCTCCATTGTTCTGGAGTACGGAGTCTTAGTCATCTTGCTCATGAGGCATGGTTCGCAAGCATCAAGTGATTCATAATCAAGTGATTCCAAAAGTCCATCAGCATGGAGTTTCTTCATGCGCTTTACACCAATATGACCTAAACGGCAGTGCCACAAATAAGTTGCACTATCATTATTAACTTTGCATCTTTTGGCTTCAATATTATGAAAATGTGTATCACCACGATCAAGATCCAACAAACCATTTTCATTAGGTGTATGACCATAGAAGGTTTTATTCATGTAAACAGAACAACAATTATTATCTAATTTAAATGAATAACCGTATTGCAATAAACATGATCAAATCATATTCATGCTCAACGCAAACACCAAATAACACTTATTTAGGTTCAACACTAATCCCGAAAGTATAGGGAGTGTGCGATGATGATCATATCAATCTTGGAACTACTTCCAACACACATCGTCAGTTCACCCTTAACTAGTCTCTGTTTATTCTGCAACTCCCATTTCGAGTTACTAATCATAGCAACTGAACTAGTATCAAATACTTAGGGGTTGCTATAAAAACTAGTAAAGTACACATCAATAACATGTATATCAAATATACCTTTGTTCAGTTTGCCATCCTTCTTATCCGCAAAATACTTGGGGTAGTTCCGCTTCCAATGACCAGTTCCTTTGAAGTAGAAGCACTGGCCTCGTGCTTAGGTCGGACTTAGGCTTCTTCACTTGAGCAAAGAACTCGCTTGCCGTTCTTCTTGAAGTTCCCCTTCTTCCCTTTGCCCTTTTCTTGAAACTAGTGGTCTTGTCAACCATCAAAACTTGATGTTTTTCTTGATTTCTACCTTCGTCGATTTCAGCATCACGAAGAGCTTAGGAATCATTTCCATTATCCCTTGCATATTATAGTTCATCACAAAGTTCTAGTAACTTGGTGATAGTGACTAGAGAACTCTGTATATCACTATCTTATTTGGAAGATTAACTCCCACTTGATTCAAGTGATTGTAGTACCCAGACAATCTGAGCACATGCTCACTGCTTGAGCTATTCTCCTCCATCTTTTAGCTATAGAACTTGTTGGAGACTTCATATCTCTCAACTCGGGTATTTGCTTGAAATATTAACTTCAACTCCTGGAACATCTCATATGGTCCATGACGTTCAAGACGTCTTTGAAGTCCCGATTCTAAGTCGTTAAGCATGGTGCACTAAACTATGAAGTAGTCATCATATTGAGCTAGCCAAATGTTCATAACGTCTGCATCTGCTCCTGCAATAGGCCTGTCACCTAGCGGTGCATCAAGGACATAATTCTTCTGTGCAACAATGAGGATAATCCTTAGATCACGGATCCAATCCACATTATTGCTACTAACATCTTTCAACTTAGTTTTCTCTAGGAACATATCAAAAATAAAATAGGGGAGCTAAACGCGAGCTATTGATCTACAACATAGATATGCTAATACTACCAAGACTAAGTTCATGACAAATTAAAGTTCAATTAATCATATGACTTAAGAACTCCACTTAGATAGACATCCCTCTAATCCTCTAAGTGATCACGTGATCCATATCAACTAAACCATAACCGATCATCACGTGAAATGGAGTAGCTTTAAATGGTGAACATCTTTATGTTGATCATATCTACTATATGATTCACGCTCGACCTTTCGGTCTCAGTGTTCCGAGGCCATATCTGCATATGCTAGGCTCGTCAAGTTTAACCTGAATTTTCTGCGTGTGCAAAACTGGCTTGCCCCCATTGTAGATGGACGTAGAGCTTATCACACCCGATCATCACGTGGTGTCTGGGCACGACGAACTTTGCCAATGGTGCATACTCAGGGAGAACACTTTTATCTTGAAATTTAGTGAGAGATCATCTTATAATGCTACCGTCATTCAAAGCAAGATAAGATGCATAAAAGATAAACATCACATGCAATCAATATAAGTGATATGATATGGCCATCATCATCTTGTGCTTATGATCTCCATCTCCGAAGCACCGTCATGATCACCATTGTCACCGGCGCGACACCTTGATCTCCATCGTAGCATCGTTGTCGTCTCGCCAATCTTATGCTTCTACGACTATCGCTACCGCTTAGTGATAAAGTAAAGCATTACAGGGCGATTGCATTGCATACAATAAAGCGACGACCATATGGCTCCTGCCAGTTGCTGATAACTCGGTTACAAAACATGATCATCTCATACAATAAAATTTAGCATCATGTCTTGACCATATCACATCACAACATGCCCTGCAAAAACAAGTTAGACTTCCTCTACTTTGTTGTTGCAAGTTTTACGTGGCTGCTACGGGCTTAACAAGAACTGTTCTTACCTACGCATCAAAACCACAACGATAGTTTGTCAAGTTGGTGTTGTTTTAACCTTCGCAAGGACCGGGCGTAGCCACACCGGTTCAACTAAAGTTGGAGAAACCGACACCGCCAGCCACCTATGTGCAAAGCACGTCGGTAGAACCAATCTCGGCAGAAGCGTCTGGCGTAATGTCGGTCCAGGCCCCTCCATCCAACAATACCGCCGAACCAAAATATGACATGCTGGTAAGCAGTATGACTTATATGGCCCACAACTCACTTGTGTTCTACTCGTGCATATGACATCTACGCATAAAACCAGGCTCGGATGCCACTATTGGGGAACGTAGTAATTTCAAAAAAAATCCTACGCACACGCAAGATCATGGTGATGCATAGGAACGAGAGGGGAGAGTGTTGTCCACGCATCGTGAGAGACCTAAAGCGGAAGCGTTAGCACAACGCGGTTGATGTAGTCGTCACGTCTTCACGATCCGACCAATCAAGTAATGAACGTCACGGCACCTCCGGAAGTTCAAAGACACGCTCAGCCCGATGACATCCCTCGAACTCCGATCCAGCCGAGTGTTGAGGGAGAGTTTCACAAGACGACGGCATGGTGACGATGTTGATGTTCTACCGATGCAGTGGCTTCGCCTAAGCACCGCTTCTGATATCGAGGTGGACTATGGTGGAGGGGGCACCGCACACGGCTAAAAGATCAAACTGATCAATTGTTGTGTCTCCGAGTGCCCCGTATATAAAGGAGCAAGGGGTGCGGCCGGCCAGGAGGAGGCGGCCAGGAGGAGTCCTACTCCCACCGGTGAGGACTCCCCGCCTTTCCTAGTTGGATTAGGACTTGGGAGGGGAAAGAGTGGAGGAGAAAAAGGAAGGGGGGCACCGCCTCTCCTGTCCTATTCGGACTAGGGGAGGGGCACGCCCAGCCCTAGCCGCCTCTCCTCTCTTCCACCTAGGCCCACTAAGGCCCATTAAGTCCCCGGGGGGTTCCGGTAACCTCCCGGTACTCCGGTAAAATCCCGATTTCACCCGAAACATTTACGATATCCAAACATAGGCTTCCAATATATCAGTCTTCATGTCTCGATCATTTTGAGACTCCTCGTCATGTCCGTGATCATATCCGGGACTCCGAACAACCTTCGGTACATCAAAACATATAAACTCATAATATAACTCTCATCGAAACGTTAAGCGTGCGGACCCTACGGGTTCAAGAACTATGTAGACATGACCGTGACACGCCTCCGGTCCATAACCAATAGCGGAACCTGGATGCTCATATTGGCTCCCACATATTCTACGAAGATCTTTATCGGTCAAACCGCATAACAACATACGTTGTTCCCTTTGTCATCGGTATGTTACTTGCCCGAGATTCGATCCTCGGTATCTCAATACCTAGTTCAATCTCTTTACCGGAAAGTCTCTTTACTCGTTCCATAATACATCATCCCGCAATTAACTCATTAGTTGCAATGCTTGCAAGGATTAAGTGATGTGCATTACCGAGAGGGCTCAGAGATACCTCTCCGACAATAGAAGTGACAAATCCTAATCTCGAAATACACCAACCCAACAAGTACCTTTGGAGACACCTGTAGAGCACCTTTATAATCACCCAGTTACGTTGTGACATTTGGTAGAACACAAAGTGTTCCTCCGGTAAACGGGAGTTGCATAATCTCGTAGTCATAGGAACATGTATAAGTCATGAAGAAAGCAATTGCAACATACTAAACGATCAAGTGCTAAGCTAACGGAATGGGTCAAGTCAATCACATCATTCTCCTAATGAGGTGATCCCATTAATCAAATGACAACTCATGTCTATGGTTAGGAAACATAACCATCTTTAATTAACGAACTAGTCAAGTAGAGGCATACTAGTGACACTTTGTTTGTCTATGTATTCACACATGTATTATGTTTTCGGTTAATACAATTCTAGCATGAATAATAAAAATTTATCATGATAGAAGGAAATAAATAATAACTTTATTATTGCCTCTATGGCATATTTTCTTCATGAACTACCGTAATGTTAAAGGACGTCCGGGGACGAGTAGGAGCGAACTGCTGGCGGTTTTTCGATTGTAAAAATGCTGAGTGGGGCGTGCGAATGACAGGGTAGTGGCTTGCCTGGTGGAAGAATGGATTCATGCACAGTACTATGGGGGCCCAATTAGATGTCATGTCTACTAGACGCGCAATTAAAAGGCTTCATGCATCTGCGTGTTCACACGTCAAGCGTCTTGAAAATTACAGGTGATACGAAGCTTTCCATGCTCCCATGATACGGGCTTCCGGGAGCCCTTGGATCAGAGATCGAATGGTTGCATGGCGTGATTGTAGACCTATGGGTGAATATCCTATCTTGGAGGGTTATTCTGCAAAGTTTCAGCAACTTAGCATGCGAAAATTCGATCTCAGATCCAAGGGCTGTGAGCAACCCGTGTCATGGTCGCGCGTACCACGACCATCGCCTCGCTCGCGCGGTCACGCCGTTGGAGATTTTAGATGGCTATAAATGAGCATTTTTATTGCCTACTTCGCATGCATGAAACTACTCCCTTCATCCAGGTGCGTTAAGCTATCTGATCACTACTGGAATCAGCAGATTTGCCGTCTGCCGACTCTTTGCCGTCTGCTAGCAGACGGCGAAGAAAGGCTTTGCCATCAGCCACCAGAATACAGACGGCAAAGAGGAAGCGGACGGCAACGGAAGGCTTTGCCGTCAGCCTATCTTTGTCGTCAGCTAGCGAACGGCAAAGCAGCTTTGCCGTCTGCTAGCTGACGGCAAAGAGGGTGGGTGGCGGCCTACGAGGACGACCTAACGGTCGTTTTCTTTGCCGTCTGCTGGCGGACGGCAACAATTCTTTACCGTCCGCCAGTGGACGGCAAAGCAAACGGCCGTTTTAACAGGCGTTTCCCCCCGGCCCCACCCCACTAGGTACGCTCTTTGTCGTCCGCTAGCGGACGGCAAAGAGCTGTGACCTTCTAGCAGAAAAGGGGTCGCGCGCGCCCGCGCCCCACCCCTCTCTCTAGATCTCCTTCACCACCCGCGCCGCCGCCCTCGACCGCCACTCCGCCCGCCGCCCGTCCCATCACCCCACCGCCCCACCGCTTCATCGCCCCACGCCGCCGCCACCGCCACCCGCCGCTTCCCCATCGCCGCCATCGCCGCCGCCGCCGCTTCGCCCCATCGCTTCGCCGCCGCCGCCACCCGCCCCCTTCGCCTGCCGCCTTCGCCGCCCATCGCCTCGGCCGCCTGCCACCTGCGCCGCCCGGTGGCGCCCGCCTCGCCTTGCCGCCTCCACCACCGCCGGAGCCAAGGTTTCTTTTTTCTACTGTTATTTGTGTTTAGATTTAGGTTAGAGTGGTAGGATTAGGTTATTGCCAGATTTAGGTTTAGATAATTAGAAGAAGAAAAAAAATGAAAAAAAGAAGAATAAGTAGAAGAAGAGGAAAAAGGGAAATAGGAAGAGGGTTGCCGAGGGGATAGATGGTGGAGCCAGTGGGTCCCGCCGGTCCCGACGCCCATGCCGAGAACCCCTTGGTCCGAGTGCTGACCCGTCGACCTTGCGTCGCCATACCTGGCGCCCGGGGACGAGCTGGTTAGGGGGTTCCTCGGTGTCGATGGACCCCTAAATAACAAGTATCATTGGTGCGAGATACATGTGGTCGTCGGTGTCGAGCACTACATCCACGTCCCACAAGTGACGGCGACGTCTGGCGTCCCAAAGCAACTGTTCTCGGCATCGATGGTGGTCGAACACCCTAAATTCGCCAAGGTGTTCGACCGTCATCGGCCACCAGAACTATTGTTGCGGGACGCTGGGCGCCGGCTTCACTTGTGGGATGTGGATTTAGTGTTCAACGCCTACCGCCTCATGTAACAAGCACCGATGGTAGTTGCTATTTAGTTCACCTAGGGACGAGCGGGTTAGGGGGTTCCTCGGTGTCGATGGTACCCTAAATTGCGTGTATCGTCGGTGCGAGGTACATGTGGCCGTCGGTGTCGAATACTACATCCACGTCCCACAAGTGACACAGGGGTCCTACGTCCAGCAGCAACAGTTCTCGGTGTTGATGGCGGTCGAACACCATTGCGAATTTGTCTGGCAGCCTCAGAGATGACGATTGAAAGTTAAGTGTTGAAACTTGAAACACCCAAACTAACCCAAGTCGGTTTGGTTGTTTGAAATTTCAAAACTTGGCTTTAATCCTCATCACAGAGGCTGCCAGACAAATTCGCCAAGGTGTTCGACCGTCATCGGCCACCATTACTATTGTTGCGGGACACCGGGCGTCGGCTTCACTTGTGGGATGTGGATCTAGCGTTCAACGCCGACCGCCTCATGTAACTTGCATCGATGGTAGTTGCTATTTAGTTTACCCGGGGACGAGCGGGTTAGGTGGTCGCTATGTTACTCATCTTTGGATTTAAATGTGCAGTTATTTTGTCGCTGCGAGGGTCTGGTGTTCGACGAGCTCTGCCCCTGCGTTCGTTGGTGAGCACAAATGACATCTCCTCCTCCCCCCTTCATTTGCTCTGTTCCCGTCTTCATGCCGATGAAACTTGCTAGCTATAGGTGTCAATCATCAGTATGCGTAACCACTATGCGTCTCCTGTTCGAAAGGGTTACATCTATAAATATGCATGCATTTGCATATATATAATCGTGATTCTTTCGAATTGTCCAACGTTATCCATGGACAGCCCGAGTATGTGTAGATTGGGTTCGTTTTCCCATATGCTCTGCTCCGGATCCGATGCAGAATCTCGTCAGTGCCTCCCTGTTGTTATCCGGGTACACATCCTCTCTGCTTATTGCTGAGATGTGTATCAGGAGAATAGCGAGGAGGTGCTGCCGAAATTTTGCGTCGGATCCGGAGCAGAGCATGGAAAACGAACCCAATCTACACATACTCGGGTGGGATTAGGACCTATCTTTACCTATTAGCGTGTAGGTTGCATGGACGTAATAAAACTAACAAACTCCATTAACTGATGGATATGGTTTGCTTAATTATGTATATATTTCTTGTGTGTCCAGTAGGAAGTCAATATGAGTAATCGTGCATGGATGTACACCGGTTACACTAGTCAGAAAGTTTGGACCGAGGAATGGTTAACAAAAACCAAGGGGTTTGTTAGAGCCGCATTTGCAAATGGCCAGGAATTTAGCTGGTGCCCCTGTGCCCGTTGCGACAACTATAAAAAGAGGGACGAGCTTGAAATGAGTAAAGACCTGCAGAAGTTTGGTTTTACGCCTGGTTACACGGTCTGTACATTACATCGTGAGTCTGCCCAACGTGACAGAGTCGAGGTTCGTCGTTGCACCGACGAGCATGGTACCGGGACCGCAGACATGGTGCAAGACTTTGACGATGCTCGGGACTCGGACGAGGAGATGGAGGAATCTGCAAAGGCCTTCACTGAAATGTTGGAGTCCTCAAAACGTTTTCTTCACAAGCACACTGAGCTTTGTCAGCTGGATGCCATCTCACAAATAATGGCTTTGAAGGCTCAATTCAACTTGGGCAGATAATGCTACGACGCGATGATGATAGTATTCAGATGATTTCTACCCAAAGGCCATGTGCTACCTCCAAACCTATACCAGTCAAACAAAATCCTCTGTGCTCTTAAGATGCCCTATGAGAAGGTACATGCCTGTGAGAAAGGATGTGTCTTATTTAGGCTTCAGTATGAGGACTTGAACTATTGTCCCATTTGCAATTCTTCGAGGTATGTTGTGGTAGACAACGGTATGGGTGAGAAGACGCAGACCAAAATACCCGTTATTGTTCTTCGGTATATGCCAATCGTACCAAAACTTCAACGTCTTTTCATGGTCAAAGAGACGTCCAGACAGATGACATGGCACAAAGCGGGCAAAAGAACCGAACTAGATGCAGATGGGAATGTGATGATGGTGCACACATCGGATGGTGAAGCGTGGAAGCGCTTCGATGCATTAATAAGGAAAAAAGGCATCCTCGAGTCACCGTCAGCACAGATGGGTTCAATGTGTTTGGTCAGATGGCAACCCCATACATCTGTTGGCCCGTGTTTGTCATTCCACTCAATCTCCCCCCCCCCCGGGCAGATTATGCAAAGAAAGAACATTTTCCCGACGTTGATCATTCCAGGGCCCTACTATCCAAGGATGAATATGAATGTGTACATGCAGCCGCTTAAGGATGAATTGCAAGAAGCTTGGGATAATGGGTTCAAGACATACGGCGCCTTTAGCAAACAGAACTTCATAATGCGTGCCTGGTAGATGTACTCGACGCATGACTTGCCGGCGTATGCGCTATTCGTTGGCTGGTGTGTGCATGGAAGGTTCCCTTGCCCCACATGCAACAGAGCTCTTGAGTTTCATTGGCTGAAGGCGGGGCACAAGTATAGTTGCTTCGACTTGCATAGACCATTTCCACATCCTGGCCATAAGTTCAGGAAAGACAAGAAGAACTTCATCAAAGGTAGAGTTGTCAAACACACTGCACCACGTGCGTTGACAGGCCAACAGACCCTAGATCAGTTAAACACTCTCGAGCCAGATCCAGACCGTCCAGGGTATTTCAAGGGTATAATAAGGAACACGCCTGGACTCACAAGACATGCTTCTGGGATCTGCCTTACTTCAAAGACCTCCTTTGCCCACACAACATCGACGTGATGCACACTGAAAAGAATATCGCCGAAGCCATTTTTGGTACATTGTTCGGCATAGAGGGGAAATCAAAGGATAATACTAAGGCTAGAGTCGATCAAGAGGAGCTATGTGATAGACCGTTACAAAACATGAAAGAACCGAAAGGAAAAGGGAATTGGACTAAGCGAAAGGCATGGTTCAATCTTGGAAGGCCAACTATGAAGGAAATTATTTTGTGGGTGAAAATGCAGTTGATGTTCCCCGATGGGTATGCAACAAATCTAAAGAGGGGAGCGAATCTTCAAAAATTGAAAATATTTGGTCTAAAAAGTCATGATTGGCACATATGGATTGAGCAGATAATGCCGGTGATGTTGCGTGGCTTCATCCCTGAGGATGAATGGCTAGTACTGGCTGAGCTGAGCTATTTCTTCCGTGTTCTTTGTGCGAAAGAACTATCACCGGGCCTCCTAGAAGAAATGAAACAGTTGGCACCGGAGTTGATCTGCAAGTTAGAGAAGATCTTTCCACCAAGCTTGTTTAATCCAACGCAACACTTGATTTTGCATCTCCCGACCGAGGCACGATTGGGGGGGGGGCATGCAAAATCGTTGGTCCTACAGAACTGAGAGGATGCAGAAGACGCTTTGAGAAAAATGTAAAAATAAACGTAGAATAGAAGCATCGATGGTGGAGGCATTCATCACTGAGGAGGCGGCAAACTTCATGACAACACACTACGAAGCCAAAAATCGTCATTTGCATAATCTGAAGCCTAGGTACAATGCTGACGAACCTCAAAAGGGTCAATCCAACCTCAGCCTATTCAAAGGGAATCTCCCACCAGCCAGTGGTTGGAAACCAGTAAGGTTGGATGTTGAAGAATGGTGGACCATTTCGATGTATCTCTTACACAACCTAACAGAAGTGCGGCCGTACATCGAGTAAGATCTCGGTACATTGTTTCACAACTTCTAGTTCCTTTGAACTTCTCTTATTCCTGGATATTTGATGCAGGCGATACGTCACCATATTCTTGTATGGAGCGGTGATCCAAAAGGATTCCATCGAAAAGTATGAGCATCTGGCAAAACAAGGAGCCAAACATCCCGGATTCATCTCTTGGTTCAAAAAAACGGTAATTTCCATTAGACCCTTTCTTCTCTTTGGCTAATTTGCGGCTAATGCAACAATCCTTTTGTATTAAACTTGAAGGCTAATTCAGAGATTATGGATGCGGAATTGAGACAAGTAGCTAATGGTTTTGACTATAAGGTCTGTTCATTTGACAAATACGACATCAACGCGTATCGCTTTCGTACCTATGGCAAAGAGCTATCTATGGCCGACCGAAAGTCTACAAATTGTTGTGTCTCTGCTATTGGCGAAGGAGGTATCGATTATTATGGAAGAGTTGAAGCAATTTATGAACTTGAATTCTATGGTGAAAACCCACCAAACGTCGTAGTCTTCAGATGTTATTGGCTCCAGCCTAGGGAGACTAGAAGGACTCATGAACATATAGGGCTATTCGAAATCAAACAAAGCACCCATTTGGATGTTCCTGATGTCTATATTATGGCTCAACAGGGAACCCAAGTTTTCTATCTACCGTGGGCCTGTCAAAGTGATCCAAATCTCAGTGGTTGGGACGTCGTTTATGAAGTGCCGCCACATGTTAGACCACCTCCCCCCAATGAAAAGGATTATGAACCTCACATTAACCAAGACACATATGACGAAGGAGAATTCTTCCAAGAAACACGTCTTTCCAAAAAACGTTTCAAGAACCGCTCTACTCCACCCCAGAACATTAAAGTAGACAACTATAGTGAATCCGACTTCACTCCTGACCCGGAACAAGAAGAGCCGGAAGAAGAAGAAGTTACTACTGCAGATGACCTGTCAATGCTTGAACGATTACGTAAAGGTGGCCTTCCACATGATGATGCATTTATTAATGATGATGATGAGCACGTCATTACCGATAGTGATGATGGTGATGCTTTTATTAATGATGATGACGGGCACGTCATTACCGATAATGATTATTAGGTATTCAAATTTTTATGTTGTACCTAATTTATATAGTTATTTGTATGATTGTATGATTAATATAGTTGGTATTTATAATTTTCTTACTTTGCATGGTTATTTCTTATACATAGTGCAATGGTCTTGATTTCCGTCCCGGTCAGCCCTCGCCCGCTTTATGATTCGGATGTGGTAAATTCTCTTTCGTAACTATTTGTTGCATTTTGCATTTATGACAATTATGGCCATCAAGTTTACATAGAGATATTTTAATCTAGGAGGTATGTGAACCAAAATTTCAAACGGACCCTCTTGTCGAGAAGTTAAATTTAGTTGAAAAAGAAAATGAGTATTTGAAAGAAAAAATTAAAAGAATTGAAGAAGAGAAGATGACATTGAAGTTCTATGTTGCCGATGCCATCGATGATCACAAGATGAAGATGAATGCAATGCGTTTGAAGATGGATGCAATGCGCCTGAAGCTTAAGAAGATTAGAAAATATGCCATTGATAATGAGGCTTGGTATCATTATGTCGTTGGATCAATTGTTACCTTAGTTGCGATTGTCGGATCTGGGTTTCCGGCAAAACCCTTAAGGTTCGAACTCTGGGGTGCGCGCGAAATTCTTTCCCTCCTACCGATCCATGCCCTAGCTCACTAAGATCTCGCAGACGAACTCGACGAACTCACAACACAGAAAGACCCGAGATTTATACTGGTTTGGGCCACCGTTGTGGTGTAATACCCTACTCCAGTGTGTGGTGGTGGATTGCCTCTTGGGCTGATGATGAACAGTACAAGGGGAAGAACAGCCTCCTGAGGTTGAGCTGTTCTTGTGCTCGACGAACTTGTGCGGGTGAGATGTCTCTGAATGAGCTTTCCAATGCCCTCCTACTGGGGTGGCTAGCTCTACTTATATAGGCCCTGGTCCTCTCCCCAAATATTTAGCGGGAAGGGAGCCAACAACAGCGGCCAATTTGAAAGGGGACAGCTAGTACAAGCTATCCTGAGAAAAGCGGTCTTCGCCTAAAAAAAGGATCTGGCGATGATGCCGTCTTGGGCTCCATGGTGACCTCCGTCCTGCTGGCCTGCTGGTCTTGGTCTCGTTGCACTGATATGGAAAACTTTGCTTGATGCCTCGGTACTCCGCGCCAGCACTTGCCCCCTTAGCACCAAAGAGGAAACAAGGATGCTGCGCGCGCTGGCGCCCGCCTGGCGTCGATCGTCATGGCTCACGTCACGAGAGCCTCGCGAGGTTTGCCCCGCCTTGATATCTCCGCTCCTCGTGAGCCTGCCTGGCGAGGCCGCTCCTGAGGAGGTCTTGTGTCGTCCGCCTCGCGAGGCTTGGCCCCTCGCGAGGGTCTTGAATGCCTTGTTGATGAAGATGGGCCATCCAGGCCTGCTCGCACAACCATGCCACGGGCCGCAGGCAGGAAAGTCTGGGGACCCCCGTTCCCGGAACGCCGACAGTAGCCCCCGGGCCCAAGGTGTGCTCAGGCTTGGCTTCACCACGAAGCCAAGGGTCAAGTGCGGAGCGCCGCAGGCCCCAAAAATCGGCTTTGGTCTACGCGTGGCGGTTGATTGGACGTGGGCGTCTCCGCTTCCCCAGGCTGCCTCGGCAACTGTCTGACTTGACAAGTCCCTGCGACATGCAAAGAAGACCATCATTACCTGTAGTCATGGGGCGCGACGGTTGGCCTTCTCTCGCTACAAATGGGGAGGGGGGCGGAGCCCCCGTCGCGCATCTCTTCCTTGTTCGCCCGCTTCTTCTTATTCTTCACTCCATCACCGACTTTAATGGCGCCGTCGAAGAGGTTCTCCGCCATGGGGAAAGGAAAGGCCCCTCGCGAAGGGCCCGACTCCCAGCGTCTAAGCGGGGACGCGGTTGTCCCCGCAAGCACATCATGACTCCCGTCACGGCTCCCCGCCCCTGGGTTGGCGCCGCTGCGCGTGGCGGGGGTCGCTCTGGTCGCGGCAGCCTCATCGATGAGGGGAGGCATGCTGTGATGGCACCGCCTCCCCAGCCGCGCTTCCACTCGGCGGAGGTGCTGCCGGAGTTCATTCTCTGGTCAGAGGATCTGGCCGGCAGCTGGCTCCAGCTCCCCCGCTTCTTCACCGACGAGTTGTCGGCCTCCGGCCCAGGCGGGCTCTGGCTGCAGGCGGACGGTTGCTGCAGCCGGGCTTCTTGGGTCGCGGTCGAGGTCTATGTCGCGGGCAACATAGCTCTGGCCCGTGCTTGGCAGACGTTCGCCCGCGCGCGCGGCCTGGGGAGGCGGTGCTCCCTCCATTTCAAGTTCGACAGCGACGCGACCCTCTACGTGAGGGTGTTTGGGGAAGACGGTCGCCGCGCCGGATGCTGCCCCAAGGTGAACGATGGCGAGGAGGTGCTCGGCCTTGTGAAAGGGATCGAGAAGAGGTGTCTAGAGGGGGGATTAGACACTAAGTACCAAAAGTTGCAGTTTTAAATTCTTTAAGTTTAAGTGGAGTTTAGGCACAAGTTTAACACTCACAATACATATCAAGCAAGCATGCAAGAGTATATGAGCAGCGGAAAGTAAAGCATGCAACTTGCGAGAATGTAAAGGGAAGGGTCTAGAGGATTCAAACGCAATTGGAGACACGGATGATCTTGTCGTGGTTCCGATAGGTGGTGCTATCGTACATCCACGTTGATGGAGACTTCAACCCACGAAGGGTAACGGTTGCGCGAGTCCACGGAGGGTTCCACCCACGAAGGGTCCACGAAGAAGCAACCTTGTCTATCCCACCATGGCCGTCGCCCACGAGGACTTGCCTCACTAGCGGTAGATCTTCACGAAGTAGGCCATCTCCTTGCCCTTACAAACTCATTGGTTCAACTCCACAATCTTGTTGGAGGCTCCCAAGTGACACCTAGCCAATCTAGGAGACACCACTCTCCAAGAAGTAACAAATGGTGTGTTGATGATGAACTCCTTGCTCTTGTGCTTAAAATGATAGTCTCCCCAACACTCAACTCTCTCCACAGGATTTGGATTTGGTGGAAAGAAGATTTGAGTGGAGAGCAACTTGGGGAAGGCTATAGATCAAGATTCATATGGCAGGAATGGAATATCTTGGCCTCAACACATGAGTAGGTGGTTCTCTCTCAGAAAATGGATGCTGGAAGTGTAGGTTCGTTCTGATGGCTCTCTCCACGAATGAAGAGTGGGTGGAGGGGTATTTATAGCCTCCACACAAAATCTAACCGTTACACACAACTTGCCAAACTCGGTGGGACCGAATTGATAAACTCGGTCAGACCGATTTAGCAAATCTAGTGACCGTTAGGATTTTCGATGGGACCGGCATGCAACTCGGTAGGACCGATATGGTTAGGGTTAGGGCATAACGTAATCTCGGTGAGACCAATTACACAAACTCGGTGAGACCGATTTTGGTAATAAGCTAACCAGAGAGTTGGTCAGGCAAACTCGGTGAGACCGATTACACAAACTCGGTGGGACCGATTTTGGTAATAAGCTAACCGGAAAGTTTGCATTGTAATCTCGGTAGTACCGATTACTTAAACTCGGTGAGACCGAATTTGGTAATGGACATACACAGAGAAATTACAATCCCATCTCGGTGAGACTGAGATCCCTATCGGTGAAACCGATTTGCCTAGGGTTTGAGGCAGTGGCTAAGACATCTGAACTCGGTGGCACCGGGTAGAAAGAATCGATGGGGCCGAGTTAGACTTTGGGTTTAGGACGTATGTGGATGTGAGAAAGTAGTTGAGGGCTTTGGAGCATATCACTAAGCACTGTAGAGCAAGAAACTCATTAAGCAACATCTCATCCCCTCTTGATAGTATTGGCTTTTCCTATAGACTCAATGTGATCTTGGATCACTAAAATAGAAAGTGTAGAGTCTTGAGCTTGGAGCTTGAGCCAATCCTTTGTCCTTAGCATCTTGAAGGGGTTCCACATCCTCTAGTCCATGCCACTCCATTGTTGAACTTGTCTGAAACATACTAGATAAAGGAGTTAGTCCAACAAGAGATATGTTGACATTAATTACCAAAATCACCCAGGGAGCACTTGTGCTTTCAATCTCCCCCTTTTTGGTAATTGATGACAACATACATCAAAGCTTTAGATAAAGATATAAAGAATAACGAGTAAAGCTTTGGAAAGACATGTAACATGCATAGGCTCCCCCTTCATGTATGCAATCATGTGGATATGGAATATAGAAGCATGTGAGAGCATAACTATGACAGAGTAAGCAATGTGTTACATGTATCTTGGCTATATGCATCAGAGAAAATGATGTGAATATGGGAAATGTACCTTCATGATCATGAGTCCTTCTTGCAAACAGTACGTACATCAGCAAGAATTCCTCATACACATGACTGTGATGCATATACTTACCTTGTGGTCTTGAGTTGGCATAGGATGGAATGAACCTGCGTAAACAAGGTTAGATAACACAGATACACCTACTAGCCAGAGCAAACAAAAGAAGCCACAAGAGTACCAAGACTGGGATGACATGTAGAGAGTGAGTACTAAGTACCCCATTGAATATAGACATGTCCACAAAGGTAAAGATGTGCAATGAATTTAATGAATTTCTTTCCCTTAGATGTCTTGCTCCCCCTGAATCTAGCAAGGGATACTGGGAGAAGATAGGGAACAGAAAATTAGAGCAAAATGCAGAATCAGAGCTCAAAGAAACAAATGAACAGAGCTAATGCAAATAAGCACATATGAACATGTCTTTCCTCTCAAGAAGACATGTGGCATCTCTCCTCTTGAACACCAAGCATCTGGGATCCTTGAATATTACTCTCTTCTTGAGTATTCTCTCCCCCTGGAGATATCTTTCTCCCCCTGTTGAAGTGATAAGGCTTTGATGTGATCTCTCTCTCCCCCTTTGACATCAATTTCCAAGAAGGGTCTTCTAGAATTTGTCGTGAATGGGTTTGGTCCTTGAGTCACAGCATAAAGCACTGATAAAAATGTGATGCTTGTAGAGGACAAGATTCACGGAGCGGAGCTGGATCAAAAGTAATGCAGGAATAAGTGGCAAAATGTTTTTCCTGTAGTGAAATCGGTGGCACCAAGTGGTATGCTTCGGTTGCACCGAATGGTTTCGGTTAGACCGAAGACAAGAAACCGGCATGACCGAGTTCATCACGGAGAAAACACTTGTCACCTCAGCTCACTAGACAAGTAAGATCTCACAAGGATTTGCAAGGAATTAACTGAAAGATTTGCAATGAATTGGATGCAGGGAATGCAGAACAAATAGAAAAGAAAACAAATCTAGATGAAGTTTTTTTTGAAAGGGGAAACAAATATGCATGAGACAAATGCAGTAGCACAAACAAAAAAAGAACACAAGAGAACTTCATCTAGAGATGGTCGTCGACAAAGTCACCTTTGTTAGAGTATATTGACTTAGGAGTCAAGTGAGATCACTTGATCATAGGTCATACTCATCGTTTAAGCTCAAAATGGGGTTGCCATTTTTCATTTAAGCATCTTAATGTATTCACATCTTGTCGAGTTGCTTTGACTCATGTCTTGGAGTAAAGCTTCTCTAAGATGGAATAACATACCTTTGGTGGTGGTGTTGATCGTGATCATGTAGTTGAACTTGTGTGGGTTGCTCAAGGTTGATGTAGCTCTTCAAGAGTTGGGAGCACCACTTGGAATTTGAGTTCATCTACCTACATGGGTTAGTTCTTGCAAGGAAGAGCACTTGTGTATCCAAAATGACAATCATGAAACTCAACATAGAATTTGTCAAAGGATATGTTTGAATGGTTTTGTGCTTCCTTGTCTTCAACCACCATTGTGTAGAGACTTGGTGATGTAGAGATTGCTCAAGATGTGAGTGATTTGCAATCTCATAGACTGAGATTCATCGAAGTACCTACAAAGGTTAGATAACATGCAAGGTGCAAATATATCCAAGATATAAGATTATCATCATAAGAGAAATATCAAGGATTAGTCATAAGCTCATGTCTTGCATGTATCCAATGGAGTTCCTACTCCAAGTTTGAAGCATCAATGATGTTCAGTTCACCTCTTAACCTGCAAAACACTTTCTCATCAAGTGGTTTAGTGAATATATCCGCTAATTGCTTTTTGGTGCGAACATGCTTAAGATTAATGTCACCCTTAGCAACATGATCTCAAATGAAATGATGACGAACTTCAATATGCTTAGTTCGAGAGTGTTACACGGGATTGTGAGCAATCTTGATAGCACTTTCATTGTAACAAAGTAATGGAACATGTTTCACGTATATCCCATAATCTTTGAGAGTTTGGGTCATCCAAAGTAATTGAGCACAACATGAACCAGCGGCAATGTATTCCGCTTCGGCGGTGGATAAGGATACCGAGTTTTGTTTCTTGGAAGACCAAGACACAAGAGATCTGCCAAGAAATTGAAAAGTACCCGAAGTGGACTTTCTATCAACCTTGTCACCCGCATAGTCCGAGTCGGAGTAGCCAACAAGATCGAAAGAGGCCCTCTTAGGATACCAAATGCCAAAATTTGGTGTATGGATTAGGTATCTCACTATCCTTTTCACGGCCTTAAGATGACATTCTTTAGGAGCAGCTAGATATCGTGCACACATGCACACACTTAGCATGATATCGGGACGAGAAGCACATAGATATAACAATGAACCAATCATAGAGCGATAAACCTTTTGATCGACCGGTTCACCATCTTTGGTCAAATCAAGATGTCCACTAATAGGCATGGGTGTAGTCATACCTTTGCATTCTTGCATATTGAACTTCTTGAATAAGTCCTTGGTGTACTTTGTTTGAGAGACAAAGGTACCTTCCTTAGTTTGCTTGATTTGCAAACCAAGAAAGAATTTGAGTTCACTCATCATAGACATCTCAAACTTCTCCGACATTAGCTTTCCAAACTTTTCACTAAAATGAGGGTTAGTAGAACCAAATATAATATCATCAACATAGATTTGGCACACAAATAGTTCTCCATTGACCCTTTTAGTAAAAAGAGTAGAATCAATTTTTCTGATTTCAAAGCCTTTTTCAATAAGGAACTTGGTCACATTTATACCACGCTCTAGGAGCTTGTTTAAGACCATAAAGAGCTTTGTGAAGTTTGTATACATGATCAGGTTTCTTAGGATTAACAAAGCCGGGAGGTTGTTTAACATAAACTTCCTCCTCTATTTCACCATTTAGAAATGCACTTTTAATGTCCATTTGGTACAAGGTGATATCATGGTGATTAACATAGGCAAGTAAGATGTGAATGGACTCAAGTCTAGCAACGGGAGCATAAGTCTCACCATAGTCCATACCTTCGACTTGTGTGTAACCTTGGGCGACGAGACATGCTTTGTTGCGAACTACTTGTCCATCTTCATCTTGCTTATTGCGAAACACCCATTTGGTACCGATGATGTTGTGGTCGTTGTCGGGCTTCTCAACCAATGTCCAAACTTGATTTCTCTCAAAGTTGTGTAGCTCTTCGTGCATGGCGTTTATCCAATCCGGATCTTCCCATGCTTCTTCAACCTTCATAGGTTCAATGCTAGAGATGAATGAATAGTGTTCACAAAAGTTACCTAAACGATTTTTAGAGCGAGTGATTCTCCCGCTTTGGATATCGTTGTAGATTTGCTCGACGGGATGATCTTTAGCAATTCTTGCTCGAACTCGTGAAAGCTTTTTCTTTCGGTCTTGGTTGAACATCTTCTTCATCTTGTTCTTCTTCTTGGCCTTCTTCATTGTTGGCGTTGTCGTTCTCTTGTCATGGTGGAGAAGGAGGTTGTTGACGTTCGTCTTGGTGCACTTCCTCGTTTTCTTCATCATGGTGTGTCCCATGTGTGGATCCTTCCGTATCAACTCTTGGTTCACCTTGTCGTGAGGTAGAAGCTTCCACTTGGACGGACGAGGTACTCTCCTTCATCTCCGTAGGACGAATCTTGCCAATAGACAAGTCTTGAATTGCTTCCAGGGGTCTTTGTCTCCTACATCAATTGGCAATTGCTCTACTTGCGAGCCGTTAGATTCATCAAACTTCACATCTACCGTTTCTTCAACCTTTCAGGTGAAATTGTTGTAGACACGGTATGTGTGAGAGTTTGAGCCATAACCAAGTAGGAAACCTTCATGAGACTTAGGAGCAAATTTAGAACGATGATGCTTATCAAGAATGTAGCACTTTGAGCCGAATACTCGAAAGTATCCAACTTGGGGTTAGTTACCGGTGAGAAGCTCGTATGCCGTCTTGCCGAGGAGCTTGTGAAGATACAAGCGATTTGTTGCATGACAAGCTGTCTCAACCGCTTCTTCCCAAAAGTGCTTCGGTGTCTTGTACTCATCAAGCATCGTTCTCGCCATTTCGATGAGCGCCCGGTTCTTCCTCTCAACAACTCCATTTTGTTGAGGTGTGTACATAGCCGAGAACTCGTGTGAAATCCCTTCTTCGTCAAGAAAGGTGTCCACATTTGTGTTCTTGAACTCCGTTCTGTTGTCGCTACGAACCTTCTTGATCTTCACTTCAAATTGATTTTGGGCCTTCCTAGCGAAGTTTTTGAAGATCTTTTGAACCTGCGATTTATCATCGAGAAAGAACACCCACATAAATCTTGAAAATCAGCAGGTATAACTAGACCAAAAGAATTTCCACCGAGACTTTTGTAAGCGTTGGGACCAAAGAGATCCATATGAAGTAGCTCGAGTGGCCTCCTTGTGGTCATGATGTTCTTCATGGGATGCCTTCCTCCAACCTGTTTACCTGCCTCACAAGTGCTGCAGAGTCTATCCTTATCAAATATGACATTGTTAACTCCAAGGATATGATTTCCTTTAATAAGCTTGTCAAGGTTTCGCATGCCAACATGACCTAATCGTCTATGCCATAACCAACCTTTAGAGGATTTAGCAATAAAGGAAGTTCTAGGTTGAGCCTTTTTAGTGAAATCAACAATGTATAGATCACCTCTACGCACACCGGTAAAGACCATTTTATGATTATCTCTACGAAACACTTGGCAATCTACTTCAATGAATAGGACATTAAAACCGAAATCAACAAGTCTAGATACTGAAAGTAAGTTGTATCCAAGAGATTCAACGAGCATGACATTTTATATGGAGCTATCATGTGATATGGCCACCTTACTGAGGCCAACCACCTTACCCTTTGAGTTGTCACCGAAAGTGACATACTTTCGAGGACCATCGTTTTCAGCAAGCTCCCGAAACATGTCTTTATCTCCGGTCATGTGATCGGTACATCCACTATCAAGAACCCATTCCTTTCCTCCTGCCATATATCCCCGTAGATTTGCCATAAGACCAAAGTGTCTCATTGCATCATCAAGATTGAAGTCACTATCATCATCCTCATCATAGTATCCATGTTCAACATCGTCATGTGGTGGATCAAATCCTAGAGAGGGTGATTCGTTAGAGTGAGTTTGACAATGATCTTGCTTATGAATTTTTATAGCTTCGAAAATAATATCACTAATAATCCCAACATCTCCTTTGGCACGCATAAGGTTTGTAAGCTCAAACAAACAATCACCAAACATAGGATCACTAGAATTCATCTTACTCAAGGCAATAGACTTATGGACAATTTCATCTAGATTTTTCAAGGAATAATCTAGAAATCGTTCCTCAAGAAATTTCCATATAGTATAGGCACAATCAAGAGTAGGCAAACTAGCAATCAAGTTTTTGGGCAATCCTCTTATGATAAGATTGATAATTCTAATATTGCGAATCGTGTCAAGATCCTCTTCGGGTGTGGGATGCAAGGGATCAATATGAGGTGCACAAGGGCTAGCAATGTACTTGTTCAAATGATATTGATTGAAAATCACAAGCATCTCATTTTTCCACTCATGAAAATATTCTCCATCAAGAATAGGCACTCTATGTCTAAGACTCCCAATAGTAGACTCATCCATCTTCCTCCAATGGTGTTTAAACCAAAGAATTGGAGACCAAAGCTCTGATACCAATTGAAAGGGATCGAGAAGAGGTATCAAGAGGGGGGGTGGATTAGACACTAAGTACCAAAAGTTGCAGTTTTTAACTTCTTTAAGTTTAAGTGGAGTTTAGGCACAAGTTTAACACTCACAATACATATCAAGCAAACATGCAAAGAGTATATGAGCAGCGGAAAGTAAAGCATGCAACTTGCGAGAATGTAAAGGGAAGGGTCTAGAGGATTCAAACGCAATTGGAGACACGGATGATCTTGTCGTGGTTCCGATAGGTGGTGCTATCGTACATCCACGTTGATGGAGACTTCAACCCACGAAGGGCAACGGTTGTGCGAGTCCACGGAGGGCTCCACCCATGAAGGGTCCATGAAGAAGCAACCTTGTCTATCCCAGCATGGCCGTCGCCCACGAAGGACATGCCTCACTACTAGTAGATCTTCACGAAGTAGGTGATCTCCTTGCCCTTAAAAACTCCTTGGTTCAACTCCACAATCTTGTTGGAGGCTTCCAAGTGACACCTAGCCAATCTAGGAGACACCACTCTCCAAGAAGTAACAAATGGTGTGTTGATGATGAACTCCTTGCTCTTGTGCTTCAAATGATAGTCTCCCCAACACTCAACTCTCTCCCACAGGATTTGGATTTGGTGGAAAGAAGATTTGGGTGGAAAGCAACTTGGGGAAGGCTAGAGATCAAGATTCATATGGTAGGAATGGAATATCTTGGCCTCAACACAAGAGTAGGTGGTTCTCTCTCAGAAATGGATGTTGGAAGTGTAGGTTCGTTCTGATGGCTCTCTCCATGAATGAAGAGTGGGTGGAGGGGTATTTATAGCCTCCACACAAAATCTAACCGTTACACACAACTTGCCAAACTTGGTGGGACCGAATTGATAAACTCGGTCGGACCGATTTAGCAAATCTAGTGACCGTTATGATTTTCGGTGGGACCGACATGCAACTCGGTAGGACCGATATGGTTAGGGTTAGGGCATAACGTAATCTCGGAGAGACCGATTACACAAACTCGGTGAGACCGATTTTGGTAATAAGCTAACTAGAGAGTTGGTCAGGCAAACTCGGTGAGACCGATTACACAAAATCGGTGGGACCGATTTTGGTAATAAGCCAACCAGAAAGCTTGCATTGTAATCTCTGTTGTACCGATTACTTAAACTCGGTGAGATCGAATTTGGTAATGGACATACACAGAGAAATTACAATCCCATCTCGGTGAGACTGAGATCCCTATCGGTGAAACCGATTTTCCTAGGGTTTGTGGTAGTGGCTAAGACATCTGAACTCGGTGGCGCCGGGTAGAAAGAATTGGTGGGGCCGAGTTAGACATTGGGTTTAGGACGTATGTGGGTGTGAGAAAGTAGTTGAGGGCTTTGGAGCATATCACTAAGCACTGTAGAGCAAGAAACTCATTAAGCAACACCTCATCCCCTCTTGATAGTATTGGCTTTTCCTATAGACTCAATGTGATCTTGGAACACTAAAAATAGAAAGTGTAGAGTCTTGAGCTTGGAGCTTGAGCCAATCCTTTGTCCTTAGCATCTTGAAGGGGTTCCACATCCTCTAGTCCATGCCACCCCATTGTTGAACTTGTCTGAAACATACTAGATAAAGGAGTTAGTCCAACAAGAGATATGTTGACATTAATTACCAAAATCACCAAGGGAGCACTTGTGCTTTCACCTTGGCGATGGCCGGGGCGAGCCCGCCGGCCGCGCCTCATCTGGCTACGGTTGCTCCTCCCTTGGCGACAGTTCCAGCAGTGGCGGCTTTGACCAGCCGCCATGTCGCCGCGCCCGCTTCGAGGGTGGTAGCGGGTCGTCCTGTCGTCGCGCATCACTGAAGCGCGAGGAGGGGTCCGACTAGACGCAAGACGTCGCCAAGGCCCTGCCTCCGTCGGCTGCTGCAGGGGCGAGCACCGCTTTTGTTATGTTTCCCTTTTTCTTCCTACATCGAAATGAAACCAGCATGGGCCCGGAGGGGCGTGTATCGAACCATAACTTATTAACCATTATGCTACGCTTGTTATTTCAGTGCCGTGTTGCTATTTTGCGCAGAGATAACTTAGCCTGGTGCATTTGGGGCGCCCTCCTCCTTACGGGGCGTTTATTTCCTTGTGTCCATCTTGACCGAGTGGCCTGCAATCGCTCAGGAACTGCAAGAAATTCGTTAGGGAGTTTACTAGGAGATTTGTCGTTCACCCAAGCTTCAACCTGGTGCTTTGTATCGCGGTACCCGAGGGGCACGGACTAGGGGAGATGCGCCAGCTTTTGGGCTCGAACGAGGGTGGCTCGCGAGAAGGCAGAGAGAAGAAAAGCGCTCGCGAGGGCACCTGCCTAGCCCCCTCGTGAGGTATGCGAGAGAGAGAACATGAGTGAACCAAAGTCAGAAAATGCGGTAAGAGGCAAGGGAATCGAATCAGCAAGGAACACCAGAAGCAAACTTCGATTAAGGAAAAGCGAGCCAACTACGGAAATAAAATGAAAAGCCGCGTCCGGCGCCTAATCTAGTCTTCAAGTCTTCTCACCGGCGCGGAGCTAAGTGCTGCCACTAGGCGTGGGAGGGAGCCCCAGCGCCTGAGGCCGGCGCTCCTGAGGCTCCGAGGCGTGTACAGCCCCACTCATTATTACGTGAGAGTGTCACGGGCGGCGATTCTTCACAGGCACCGGGCCTTCTTCATAGTCTCTGGGCCTTTCTTCACAGGCTCTCGGCCTTGCTTCATGGGTAGAACTTCCGGAGGTGCTGGCTGTTCCAGGCGTTCTGGATGGGTACCCCGTCCTGCGTCTCCAGGCGCACGGCGCCAGGCCTGGAGATGTAGACGACCTTGAACGGGCCCTCCCACATGGGTGAAAGCTTATGCAGCCCTTCCCTGGAGAGGACCCGCCTCAGGACGAGGTCACCCATCTCAAGCATCCTGGAGCGGATGTTGTGGCAATGGTATCGCCGCAGCGCTTGCTGGTACCTTGCCGCCCTCAGTGCAGCTTCGCGACGACGTTCCTCCCCCAGCACGAGGTCCATCCCCCGCGTGGCGTCCTGCCGCGTTTCATTGAACGCCAGGACCCGTGCAGAGCGATGCTTGACCTCGTGAGGGAGGACCGCTTTAGCTCCGCAGACAAGGAAGAATGGGGTCTCGCCCGTTGGCTTGGTGGCGGTGGTGCGGATGGACCACAGACGGATCGGAGCTCGTCGTGCGGCACACGCCATGTGCCTCGAGCTTCTTCTTGAAGGTCCTGGTCTTGAGGCCCCTCAGAACCTCCGCGTTGGCGTGTTCGGCCTGACCAATTCTCCTGGGGTGCGCCACCGAAGCGTAGCAAATCTGCGTTCCAAGGTTAGCACGGTAGGTTTTGAAGAGGTTACTGGTGAACTCTGAACCGTTATCGGTGATGATGTGGTTGGGGACTCCGAAACGGCTCACGATGCCCCTGATGAACTTGACCGTGGATCCAGCTAGGATGGTGCGAACAGCTTCCACTTCCGCCCACTTGGTGAACTTGTCGATGGCGACGTACAGGTAGCGGTAGCCCCCTGGCGACTGAGGGAAGGGGCCCAATATATCCAGCCCCCAGACTACGAACGGCCACGTGAGTGGTATGGTCTGGAGGCCCTGAGCTGGCTGATGTATCTGCTTGGCGTGGAACTGGCAAGCTTCGCAAGAATTTACCAACTCGGTCGTGTCGTTGAGCGCCGTGGGCCAGTAGAATCAACTACGGAACACCTTGCCTACGAGAGTCCGTGACGACGAGTGGTGCCCGCAGTCCCCACCGTGTATGTCAACCAGCAACTCCTTTCATTGGTCACTGGAAATGCAGCGCAGCGAAACATCGTTTGGCCGCTTCCTGTACAACTCACCATCCTGGACGCAGTACACCGTGGCTTGCCGAACCACACGCTCTGCGTCCTCCTCCTTCTCTGGTAGCGCCCCTTGCATCAGATATTCCTTGAATTCCTTGGTCCAGCATGCCTCCTGAGTTTTGAGCGCCAAGAGCAAGCGAGCTCCTGAGGTCGGGACACAGGCCAGGGCTCCTGTAGAAGGAGGCTGTGGGAGCTCCTCCCGAGGTTGAGCTGTGCTTGAAAGTGGTGGTGTCGCCGATGGCTTGAAGATCCGTTCCTCAAAGACACCGGGCTCTTGTGGCTGCCGCTTGGACGCTCTCCTGGCGATGTCGTCGGCTTCCTTTTTGGTGCCCCGGGGCACGTGCTGTAGCTCCAAGCCCAAGAACCGCTTCTCCATCTTGCGCACCTCCGCGAGGTATGTGTCGGATTTCGGGTTCCGGCAGACCCTCTAGGTTCGAACACTGGGGTGCGCGCGGAGATCTCACCCTCTACCTACCTGCACCTCGCCGCCTCTCTAGGATCTAAACTATGAAAGGAAAAACACAAGAGTCACAGGGTTTATACTGGTTTTGGGCCACCATTGTGGTGTAACACCCTACTCCAGTGCGTGGTGTGGTGGATTGCCTCTTGGGCTGATGATGAACAATACAAGGAAGAACAGCCTCGCGAGGGTCTGTTCTTGGCTGGTGCATTGAACTGCTAGGGTGAGTTCAGTCGCTCTCTCTCTCTGCTGATTCAGGATGCTGGATCCCCCTTTACCTTGTGGGTGGCTAGTCCTATTTATAGGCAAAGGCCCTGGGCCTCTTCCCAAATATTGAGCGGGAAGGGCGCCAACAATTGGCCATTTTGAAGGGGACCATCTAGTACACTTATCCTGACTAAAGTTGGTCCTTGCCTGTCAAAGGCTCTGGTGGTGACGCCGGCTTGGGCTCCATAATGACTTCCTTCCTACCGTTGCGACGGTCTTGGTCTTGTTGCACCGAAACGGATGCCTTTGCTTGATGCTCTTGCCTGCGCTTGCCCCCTTTGCACCAAAGAGGAAAGGAGGACACTGCTGGGCCGGGCGCTCACCGGGCACCCTTGGTCGTCATGGCTTGCGCCATGGGCACCTCGTGAGGTACCCGCCTTGATCTCTCCGCCTCCTCGCGAGCCAGCCTGACGAGGCCGCTACCGAGGAAGCTCCTGTCGCCCCGCCTCATGAGGCTTGGCCTCGCGAGGGTCTTGAGCTTGTGCCGATGAAGATGGGCCGTGTTGGGCCACCCTTGAGCCACGCCGCAGCCGCAGTGCAAGTCTGGGTACCCTGCTCCGTAACGCCGACAAGAGCCCGGGCCCAAGGCGCGCTGGACTTGGCCGAAAGAAGCGAAGGGGCAAGTGCGAAGCGCCGCGGGCCCTAACAGCCTGCGGCCTTGGGCGCCGTGTGGCGGTGGATTGGACGTGGGCGCCTTAGCAACTACGCGAATCGACAAAAGACCGACATCTGTCTAGGTTTTGCCTTCCTTGCCTCCTCCGGTCATTGCCCAGATCCCCTCTCTCGCGCCTTTCCTTCCCGCCTCTGAAATCTCCAGATCTACTTCGACCGCGTGCCCTAGCAAGACATGGCGCCGCTGCACTTCGCCGGAGCTTGGTACTTAGCCGCCTTGGACTCGCCGAACGTGTCTGAGAAGGGCCTTGCCCGGGTGCGCCGGATGGTGGCGGCGCAAGGCATCGACGGGGCAGAGGTGTTCAATGCCGGCTCCGCCCTTCCTGAGGGCCAAGGGAGCACCTTCTATCCGCTCTTCGTTAGCGCCATTGCTGCCGGTCTAGTGCCTCCCTTTTCTGAGTTCTTCTTCTCTGTCCTCCGCCATTACAAACTGCAAGCTCTGCATCTCCACCCCAACTCTGTTCTTCTTCTGGCGATCTTCGCCTACTATTGTGAGGCTCACGCTGGGGTGCAGCCCTCGGGCCTTCCGCGCCACTACTTCTACCTCCGGACCTCTCGCGGTCCCATCTCCGCGTGCGCAAGCTTTGTCGCGTATGGCAGCTCTAACGCCATCTCGAAGCCCGGGAAGAGGATTGAGGGCTTCAGGAGCAAGTGGGTCATGGTAGATGCTGGGCGCATCCACCCTCGGCTGATTCTGCCCACGGAGCACCCCACGTCCTCCGACGATTGGTCTCGCACGGAACTCATGGATCCCCGCGCGAAGCCGGTGCTGGAGAAGATGGACGCGGATCTGTGGCCGAGCAACATGGCGGCAGCAAAGCTGACTGGTGCGTCGCTCCTGAGGGACTTCCTGGAGCATCAGGTGGCCCCGCTTCGTCAGTACTCGCTTCCACTGTGGAGGCCCCGCCCGAGGCCCGCAGTCTTGGCTGACGAAGATCTGGCCGCGGTCCACAAATCTTTGGTCGGGGGAGACGTGGCGAGGCTAGAGGGCGCTCCGGTACCCCTGTTCCTTCGAGATGATTGGGAGCAGGTGGTGGACTCGATGCCCGTCTTCAATGGGGACGGGCCCGTGCCCACGGAGATTCCCGAGGACCCGGCGGCCCTGGTGACGGTGAACGTGTACTCCGGCGACTCCACCGAAGAGGAGGAAGAAGAGGAGCGGGAAACGGGGCCTGACTCCGAGGCGACCGACGGGGAGTCGAGAGCGCCCCTCCCCCGGTGCAGGTCTCGCGCTCTTCGCCTCTTGCCGAGCGACGACGACGAGGATGGCGACGAGTGGGGCGGCGAGAGCTTGCCCCTGATCCCGAAGAAGGACAGGACTGGGCTGCCCCCCCGCGGGTCTGCCACGGCTCCGGGGCGATCCGAAGACGTGCCTCCTGCTCCCGGGCCTCTTGAGGCTGATCCCTGCAGCCGGCTCTCGGGCTTCAAGTATGGCCGGAGGTTGCTCGAGCTCGCATGACCAGTAAGCGCTTGATTCCCGTTTTATTCCTTGCTTTGTCGCTGAGGATTGATATTTGTATCCCTTGGCTTAGGTGGCGCGCGGCAAGAAGTCAAGGAGCTCCCGAGGCTCCATCTGGGCAGCGCCTCGCCATGAAGGAAGGCGACGACAAGACACGGGCCTCTCCTGCCCAGTCATCCTCGCGAGGCCTGGCGGAGCTGGCTGGGGCGAGCTCAGCCCCCATGGCCCAAGCGACACCCGAGGTGTCCTTGCTTGATGCCACCGCCACAGCTGTCGGGGCGCAGCAGGTCCCGCCTCAGGATACTGTGGTTACACTGCCATCCTCTCCTCCTACTCCACCAACTGCTGTCTCTCCGACTCCTCCCACTGTCCTGGATCGTGCTGCTGCTGAATTGGACCGGCTGCGGCAAGATCTTCTGGGCGCCGACCCTCGCTTGGTGGCCGGGCGCTTGAGCTGGCCTCTGGCTGGATTCGCCTCGACGCTCGATTCGAAAGCAGCGCTGGTTCAGCCTCGACGGCTTAAGCGATAAGGAGAAGCAGGCCGCCCTGGGGCGAAGGCTGCTCGCGACGCCGCCTTGGGGGAGGTAGCCGATGTCCGAGGTCGCTGCAAGGCGCTGGAGAGCGAGTTGCAGGGCCTGCGGGACCAACTTGCCAAGGAGGCCCGCGTTCGCCAAGAGAAGGAGGAAGACATGAAGGCTCGCGAGGCGGCCGTCAAGGACCGGGACGCCAAGCTTAACAAGCGTCGTGACCGCCTGGGTGCGTTGGAGCAGGAGTTGGAGGCGAAGAAGGTCGAGCTGGAGGGCAAGGCGCGGGTCCTCGCCGAGGACCGCGAGGCCTTCACGGAGATGGAGGTGAAGGCTCGCACCTTGCTGAGGTCACTTTACAATAGCGGCCTGGAAAGCCCGCTGGCCGGCGCCGAGGACGGCCCTGCCATGCTGCTTCCCTTCCTGATCCACGCTCTTGAAGATGTCACCCTTGGCCTTGGCCCTACGGCTGAGGCCGAGGCGCGTGTCCTGTCTTCTGCAGCCGACGCGGGTCCTTACCACGTCTACCTTTCGCGATCCGATGTCGACCTTGACAGCCTCTTTGGAGCTGCCGAGCGGCGAAGCTTGCCGCTGCCGCTGCTGAGGCCGTGAAGGGTCGAGCGGAGGCTCTGCTGTCGAAGTTCCGGGTCTTCAGCACCAAGCCGAAGTGAGGCGCTGCCACTCCTGAGGCTTCACGAGGCGAACCCGCTCGGCGCAGCTCCGTCGTCGACAAGTGACTCCGTTGTGGCTCCTGTTCTGCTTCCTGCAACATGCATCATGCCTCGGGGAGGCGTTTAAACTTGCGTTTGGTGTTGTGATAATAATTATGGACTGTAATGTTTGCTTTTAAATTCCTTGAGAGTTGCGCTTTTCCTTCCTACTTGCTTATGTTCTACGCCGGCAGAGCCGGCCTCACAAGATATCTCAGCCGCTGCTAGCCCTGACCGGAAACCAGGACAGGACCAAGGAGTGAGGGGCTACGTGACAAGTTAGGCTCCTGAGTCGCAATGCTCAGGAGTCCCCCTTGGCGCACGAACAGCAAGTAGGGAGGTGAGATGTGTGGGTGAATCTACCATTCTACGTCTGCAGAGCCCGGCCCGCGCATACCTCAACCGCCGTTAGCCTTTCAGAACTAAGGAGTGAGGGGCTACGTGACCAGTTAGGCTCCTGAGTCGCGATGCTCAGGAGTCCCCCTTGACGCTCAAACGGCCTTCGTACCTTGGCTCCGCTCGGGGAGAGACGTGCGACGAACCAGGCCCGAGGGGCCTGGCTGGGCGGCGTGCGTCTGGGCGTGACCCAGGCGTAGCCCCCTTGCCCAGCCCCCTCTCGCGGCACTCCCGAGGGGAGGCGTTGCGATGAGGCCAGACATTGAGCTCTGGGCTCCCCGAGGTTGATGCGGCCGGGGGCCACCCTCAGTTGTTTATCACCAGCGCGGAGCATAGCGCTTCCGTATGTGTACGGGCATAGCCGCTCCTCGGCAGTGTCGTCAGCCAACGAGCATGGTGCTTCCACTGGTGCGTGGAAGGGGCTCCCCTCGGGAGGAGCCCCCGGCGTGTACCGCCACGACACGTGGCTGGCACGGTAGGGCTCGACGAGGTGTATCTGGGCACCCGTGAGCCAGCTGGGACTCACGGGGCCCTACCTCAAGGCGGAGGCGCTCGCACTGGGCCTTAACTTGTGATGTGTTCCTGCAAATTTGGTTAGATGCCAACGCTCTACGTCCTCGGTGCGGCCCTCGGCGAGTCTCGGTATGTTGGTATGCTGTGTCGCGATGCCGTGGACAAGGCCAGAGGGTGAGGGCTGGAGAGCAGAGGAGCCCATGAGTCGCGATGCTCAGGTACCCCCCTTTAACGTGCAAGCGGACAACATGAAGGAAGAAGGGGTGCCACGGACAGGCATCAAATAACAATCATGATGGGTCGAACGCAGGACCCGAAATAAACGCAAGCGGGGTACATGCCGCTGGGTCTGGCCCGAGCGACTTGGGGATGATGCAGCCCAAGGGGCGCCTCCGATAAGGTTTGCTAGGAACATGAAGTAAAAGGGATACATGCCGCAGGGACGGACCCACGCGGCCTGGGAATGATGCAGCCCTGGGGGCGCTCCCAGCTGGAAATGAAACTTGAAGGATGTCACCTGATAACGTTGAGGATGAAGGGATGTTGAAGTAGCGGATGTCGTGGGCTGCGGAAGCCGATCTTCACGAGCCCCCGGGCCCAGGAGCCTCGGGAGGCTCCGGAGGTGCTGGTGGCTCCTCGTGGACCATCTCCATCTCTGCTAGGACTGCGGAGCGCCTGGCCTCTTGAGCCTCCAGGATGCTCCCCATGAGGCGCTGGTACGTGGCGGCCGCGTTTGGCACGCCGTAGGGCATGCGAACGTAGTTGTGCGGTGGGCCTTCGCAACGCCCCATGCATGAGGGCCAGAAGCGCTCCTGAGAGGTGGCTTGGTTGAGCCCTAGGATGTCGATGCAGACGCGCAGCCCACCATCCTCGCCTGGATGGGGAGCTGCGGCGGGTAAGCGGCGACTGCCACTCATGACTCTTGACTCCTGCAGCTCCTGCGTGATCTGGCTGACGAACTCCTGAGGGTTTGGCCCTCCTTGCCTCGCTACTTACTGAGGGAAACATGCTTTGAAACACGCCTCCAAGTGGTGCCCAAGCGCCTCCCTCGTGACCTTATCAAGGTCGGTGGCCCTCCAGGAGAGAGCCCCCGAGCCTTGCTTGAGGAGGGCGTCGGGGCGCGCCTTCCTATGCGACAGAAGGAGGTGCCCCGAGCAAGCGCGGACCACGAGGCCTGCCTCCTGAGGGGTCGGGTCTGGCGATGTCTTCTTCTTCTTGAGAGCAGCCTCGGGGAGCCTTACGCTCCTGCGATCTGGGTCTTCAAGTGATGCGGCTTGAAAGGCTCGCTCCAGGGAACACACTACGTCTCTCTCTTCACAAGGCACCGTGATGACTCCACCGCTTCCTGGCATCTAGAGGACGTTGTAGCCGTGATGAGTAACGGCCATGAACTTGGCCAGAGCTGGGTACCCGAGGATGTCGTTGTATGGCAGGCGAATGTGGGCGACATCGAAGTCGATGAGCTCGGTGCGGTAGTTGTCGCGTGCCCCGAAGGTGACAGGGAGGCGGACCCGCCCAATCGGAACCGTGGAGCCATCAGTGACTCTGGAGAAAGGCTTGGTTGGCTGAAGCTGACTGTAAGGCACTTGGAGATTGTTGAATGTCTCTACGGACAGGACATTGAGCCCTGCTCCGCCATCGATGAGGGTCCTGGTGACTTGCATGTTGCTGATGATTGGGGAACAAAGCATCGGGAGGACTCCGGCTGTGGCCGCGCACTTGAGCTGATCCGCTGAGTTGAACGTGATGGTGCACGCTGACCACCTGAGAGGGCGCGTGGCTTTGAGCTTGGGGAGGACTGCATTCACTTCGCGGGCGAACTGCTTGAAGATGCGTTGAGAGGCTGGGGCTTGAGCTCCGCCCAGGATGCAAGCGATCGCGCGCGGCTCCTGGAAGCCCCCAGCCCCCTCGTCCTGATGATGGTCCTCGTTTCTCCTTGGCTGCGGCGGCAGAGGAGGGAGGCATGTGTTTCCCTGCGGACGATCCTCGCGAGGCTGATCCCTCCAGTCTCCCTCGCGAGGCTAATCCTGCCAACAATCCTCGCGAGGTCGGTCGCGCCACCCTTGGCGAGGGCCACGGTCTTCCCAACGTCCTGCGTTCCTTCCTCCTCCTCGGCCATAGCCTCGATCGTTGCGGTCGGGGCGTCGACCGATCCTCCCTTCTCGCACGGCTTGGAGCTCTTGACATTCGTTGGTGTTGTGGGTGTGGAGGTCGTGGTACACACAAGTCGGCTGCCCTTGGAAGACTCGGGCTGATCTTCGCCTCGCTTGGTGTCCGGTTACGCGCGACAGCACGGCAGCCCCCACGCTTCACGCCCTTGGCCTTGGATTTCTTCTCTTCTCGTCTGCGGTGGCAGCTCGAGGAGGGAAAGGCGCCTTCCTCAGCCGGCGCACTTGGTCGCCAAGTTGAACAGCTCCATGGAAGTGCACAGATCTTCATGCATCGCCAGCCTCCTCCTTCATCTTGACGCCACGCACACCGTCGGAGAAGGCTGAGATGATGGCCTCCTCGGTCACCTTGGGAATCTTGAGGCGTGCGTTGTTGAAGCGCTGGATGTACTTCTGCAGGTCTCCACAGCTGCTGCTTGATGCGGCCCATCTCGCCACGGCAGGAGGCGGTCGCGAGTACCTTGGAAGTTGGCGATGAAGCGGGTGCGCATCTCGTCCCAGGAGGAGATCGTGCCAGGAGCCAGGTTCAGGAGCCAGGTGCGGGCTCCGTTCTTGAGTGCCATGGGAAACCAGTTCGCCATGACCTTCTCATCCCCGTTGGTGGCCTCGATGCCCAGCTCGTAGATCTGGAGGAACTCCGCAGGGTCGGCCGTGCCGTCGTAGCGAGGAGGCAGGTCTGGCTTGAACTTGCCGGGCCACGTGACGCTGCGCAGCTCGGTGGTGAAGGCGCGGCAGCCTGCTATGGCCACGGGAGGCCTTTGGTGATGAAGAGCTTGATCTTGCGGGTCCCCATGCGCTGCAGCTGGGAGCAGCGCGGGGTCTTGGCGTGCTGGAGCAGGAGCGTGGTCGTGACGAGCCGGAGTAGGGAGCACTCGGGCAGCTTCTTGGGGGCGAGGGACCTCTTGGCAGCTCTGCTCTTGCTGCGCTGGCGCCGAACGGAGTGGGTTCCACCCAGGGGCCACGCGCCTCGGGGCCAGGGTGCCTTCTTGAGGGGGAGGCGGCTGAGGCGCCCCTGGAGCTTCATCGCCCGTGCAGGGCGGGGCGCGATCTGTGAGAAGGACGGCGCTGGGGAGCCTTCGGCGCGGATGAGCTTAGCTGACGTCGAGCCACTCTTCATAGACGCTGCCGACGGGCGATAAGCGCATGAGCTCGTTTGCGCGATGAGCGCAGCTCGAGCCTCCATGGTGCGCGGAGCGCGAGCCGAAGAACCAGCTGGGGCGAGTGAAGGAGTAGCAGTGCGGCCGTCTCGCCTCACAGACGGATGCTGGGACGATGCTTGCTGCTCGTTCCCCGCCGGGCCGATGGCGGCATTGACGGCAAGCGACGGGGAACGGCGGGGGCGGCCGCCGACGAGGGCCATCTGGGCGACGCGGGAAGCGAGAGCGGCTCGGTGCTCGGCGCGGGCCCGACGAGCGTCTGACCTGGATGCGATGGTCGGCGAAGAACAGGGTGGCGGAAGACGAATTCCGGCGCACCACTATCTGGCGCGCCAAATGTCGGATTCGGGTTCCGGCAGACCCTCTAGGTTCGAACACTGGGGTGCGCGCGGAGATCTCTCCCTCTACCTACCTGCACCTCGCCGCCTCGCTAGGATCTAAACTATGAAAGGAACAACACAAGAGACACAGGGTTTATCTTTGGTTCGGGCCACCATTGTGGTGTAACACCCTACCCAAAGGCGTGGTGTGGTGCATTGCCTCTTGGGCTGATGATGAACAATACAAGGAAGAACAACCTCGCGAGGGTCTGTTCTTGGCTGGTGCATTGAACTGCTAGGGGAGTTCAGTCGCTCTCTCTCTACTGATTCAGGATGCTGGATCCCCCCTTTACCTTGTGGGTGGCTAGTCCTATTTATAGGCAAAGGCCCTGGGCCTCTTCCCAAATATTGAGCGGGAAGGGCGCCAACAATTGGCCATTTTGAAGGGGAACATCTAGTACACTTATCCTGACTAAAGTTGGTCCTCGCTTTGTCAAAAGGCTCGTGGTGACGCCTTGGCTTGGGTTCCACGATGACTTCCTTCCTGCCGTTGGGACGGTCTTGGTCTTGTTGCACCGAAACGGATGCCTTTGCTTGATGCTCTTGCCTGCGCTTGCCCCCTTTGCACCAAAGAGGAAAGGAGGACACTGCTGGCTGGCGCTCACCGGGCGCCCTTGGTCGTCATGGCTTGCATCATGGGCACCTCGTGAGGTACCCGCCTTGATCTCTCCGCCTCCTCGCGAGCCACCGACGAGGCCGCTTCGAGGAAGCTCCTGTCGTCCGCCTCATGAGGCTTGTATAGCGACCCGACCTCGACGGTCAAGTCTACGTGCTTAAGTGTCATCCTGGATCGGTATGTCGACACACAGTACTCAAGGATTTATAACAGAGGTAAATCACATGTATAAAGTAACGTAAATACTATTACCTCAATCCAAATAGCGGAAGTAACAAGGTTGTGGATTCCCATCAACACCAACGGCAAAGTTGAGTGTAGAAATCGTAACCCTAACGTATCACTTACTCGTCGTAAGATCCTGCAACATGAGACGTTGCAGCCACAAAGGGTCAGTACATTGAATGTACTGGCAAATTCACACTATAGAGCAATGTTGAAATATGGCTATCACTACATGCATATTTGGCTGGTGGAAAAGCTCTATGGTTACAGTTTTGCGTAAAGCCAATTTTTCCCTACTGCAAAGGAATAAATTTTATTTAACTATCATGGTGGTTGTTAAACATTGAGAATGGTTGACAGCATTCTCAATCCCAATTAAGCATCATCATTAACACCCAACAAAATTAATTAAAGTAACATGATGAGATTCACATGATAATCCAAGTACTAGATACTCAAGATGTCCATAACCGAGGACACGGCTAATCATGATTAGTTTATACACTCTGCAGAGGTTGCGCACTTTTCCCCACATGACTCAATCTCCTCCGTTGGTTTTCTCGCACTACATGGTGTTTGAGAAACGAATGACCGAGACATCGTCTTTCAGAAGCGCTAGCACCTTACGATGGGTAGACCGGTACACCTACTGAGGAAGTCCCGGACTAGGGGGTGTCCGGATAGCCGGACTATCATCACGGCCGAACTCCAAGACTATGAAGATACAAGATTGAAGACTTCGTCCCGTGTCCGGATGGGACTTTCCTCGGCGTGGAAGGCAAGCTTGGCGTCACGGATATGTAGATCTCCTACCATTGTAACCGACTCTGTGTAACCCTAACCTATCCGGTTTCTATATAAACCGGAGGGTTTTAGTCCGTGGGGCGAACAACAATCATACCATAGGCTAGCTTCTAGGTTTAGCCTCCTTGATCTCGTGGTAGATCTACTCTTGTACTACCCATATCATCAATATTAATCAAGCGGAGTAGGGTATTACCTCCATCGAGAGGGCCCGAACCTGGGTAAAAACATCGTGTCCCTTGTCTCCTGTTACCATCCGCTTAGACGCGATTCGGGACCCCCTACCTGAGATCCGCCGGTTTTGACACCGACATTGGTGCTTTCATTGAGAGTTCCTCTGTGTCGTCACTGATAGGCCCGATGGCTCCTTCGATCATCAACAAAGATGCGGTCCAGGGTGAGACTTTTCTCCCCGGATAGATCTTCGTATTCGGCGGCTTTGCACTGTGGGCCAATTCGCTTGGCCATGTGGAGCAGATCGAAAGCTACGCCCCTAGCCATCAGGTCAGATTTGGAAGTTTAAACTATACGGCCGATATTCGCGGAGACTTGATCTTCGACGGATTCGAGCCGCAATAGCAGCGCCGCCTTGTCTCGATGGGCATGATCTAGCTCTGCGGCCGAACAATGCCGGAAGCTGCACCAAAGATCCGCTCCGACCCTTAATCCGGAGCCGGATTCCCGATCGAGCCAGTGGTTGGACACCGCCTCGGGGCTACAATCTCTACGGCGATTGAGCGAACTCCATCCCTGTCGCCTGCGAAGACCTCGACTCTGTGGTGCGGACTCCTCTCCGGACTCCGAACCCTCCGCGCCCCTGCCAATCGAATCCGATTGGGCACCGGTCATGGAGTTCACTGCCGCGGACATCTTTCAGCACTCGCCCTTTGGCGACATCCTTAATTCACTAAAGTCTCTCTCTTTATCCGGAGAGCCCTGGTGTGGGGACCCCGACTCATAAGTCGAGATCACCGAATGCACGTGTACAGTGATCCCAGAGATGAATGCTCACTAAACACACAGAAGCTGAATAACAAGAGTCTTACATCCATACATACCGTTTTACAAAAGTAGGACCATTATGGTCAAGTCTTGAGAGTATCATCGCAGCGGAAATCTTCAATAACAACTTGGACCCATGCCATCTGCCTTAACCCTACGGGCATTCTCGACCGGGAAGCGCCCTAGCTTCGCATGTTAAATCACCGAGGTACTCTTCATTATATCCTGTTCTTTCATGCCCGGCCAATAAAATAACCGGTGGCAAGCCGGTGAGTACTTTGAATGTACTACTTAAAGCAACCCATATTTTGGTTCAAGATACAACAATGCATGATATAGGTAAATTTTTGCGAGAAAGCTAGTTTTGAGTGCAATGACATGTTCAACAACTTGTAAGACATGCATCAGGAGAATTCAAGTAACCATGAGGACGGGTTACAGATATCAACATAAATAGAGAGGGCATCAACCCAACTCATTCATGTCAAGTCCTTGACTTGACCCAAGTAGATCTTCCCACTTATCCAGACACACACACTGGTTTGCAAAGCTCTGGACGTAGTTTAAGCAGCACCGCCCAACTGTCCTTGACCGTGGACACGGCTATTCGAATATTTTTACACTCTGCAGAGGTTGCACACTTTACCCACAAGATCCGGGGAACTTCCGTGTCATCCACGGCCCGCGATACCTCAAGTACCCGGGGTAAGCACCCGATCACTACCTTTCCCTAGACGACACTAACAAGGAGTCCACTCGTTGTTCCGTATCCTCACGATGTACATCATACAAGACTCACTCGAGATCATAACATCCGAGAGGGGACACAACGGTGTATCCAGTGCCCTGTAAAGACAGTCATGGCCGCCCTACCTGGCACGACCCTGTCCCGAGAGAGAGCACCAACTCTCCCCCGTCACTAGTAATGCGGGCTCCAAGCTAGTATCGGCCTAGGTAATCAATAATGCCCTTTCCCATATAAGGGTAGAGTGGTTGCACATGTAAGGTTGGGACAGTCGACAAATCTTAAATCTAATCCGTTTTTGAAAACAACACACACTTGCCTTGGTACACCACTTCGTCATCAAGGGGTTACCCATCTCATCATCTCCCTCGGGCATAAGTGGCACCCGCCGGGGTTTTCGAAAAGTCCTTTGAAAATACTTTGTCTCCTGCACCATGCATATACCCGCCCCTTTGCGTAGCACTACTTTAGCATCCTATCTACTCCCACCGCATAACCCTCATAAGAAGGTAGGGTCACGCACAATGCAAGTATCAACGAGGAAGTAACGGTGGCAAACCATCAAAGTGGTTACCACCACATCATAATTCCGTTGCAACAACAATATGGTGCTATATGACATGCATAAAAAGGGTTTCATGGACATGGTCAAAGGGATGCTTGCCTGGTTCATCAGAGTCTTCAAGTCTTCGGATCCTTCTCCAAGTACTCCGTCTACTTCGTCAACTAACGTCGGAAACAAACACAATAAGCAACACAACAGGGCAAAAATAAAAGTGCTCTAAAATTGCAAGTTGGACTTTTCTAGGATACCTTTGGTCATATGAGGTATGACCAAAGTGGTTTCAATGGGATTTGATCAATGGATATCTTTGAATATTTCAATATAACAAAATCAAGGGATTTGTGGATTTGCAAGAAGTGTACAGAAATATATTTTTGAAAAATGAGCAGAGGCACCCATTTCACAAGGAATAATTTTAGAAGCACCTGGGAGTTGGTTTCACTGGATTTGGAGTTCAACTGATTTTCCTATGAATTTGCAAAGTTGGCATTGTATGGAGAAGTGGACCAATATTCTATGTGGTGTAGAAAGTACTAGGAAAAATGTTCAAAAAGTAAGTTCTGAACTTATAAGCATCTAGGAATTTGAATCATGGATTTTGGATAAAAAAATGGGCTCTCTGTGATTTTCAAAAGTTCATCACAGAAATGGAAATACAAGATTTGATAAATGTTTGTGAAGAAAAAGTTCCTGGAAAAATGAGCAAGTTACACCATGAGATAGATCATGATTTTATGAGCTACTGGAAATTTGAATAATCAAATTTGGAGGTAATATGAATATTTGGGAGATTTTACAAGTTTCAGGAAAAAAGAAAAAGTCAAAGGAGGGGGGTTATACCTATACCGCGCCCAGAGCACAGCATAGCGCCGCAGCGCACTGGGCCGGCCCAGCTGCATGGCCATGCGGCTAAGGAGGGCCACACCGACGGCGTACTACGGGAGTATGCTTCCCTGCAGGGAAGGCGGTTTCGAGGGGATCCGCCTCCACTTAACCCGAGCGGGCCCGGCTGGACACGTCGGCAGAGACTGACCGATGGGGTCGCCGGTCCACCGGCCGGCCTCCTTCCTCGTGCGGCCTCCCGTGCCGCAGGAACAGAGGGGGCGAGGCCGAGCTCGTCCCCGGCGACCAAGGGCGCTGCAGTGGTGCCCGGCCGGCGAAGCTCGGGGACTGCGCATGACCGCTCCCCTCACGGCATGTCCATCGGAGGACGAAGGCGAGTGGGGCCACGGCCACGGTGAACGGTGCTCGGGCAAGATTCGGGCAGGGCAGGGCAAGCACGGGGAGCAGGGCCTGGTGCGCGGGGAGGCTCCTTGGTGACGTGGGTGTCCTCTGGAGCGTTCAGTGGGAGCGGGGAAGCAGTATAGGTTCGGGTTGGTCCGGGGGCACAGCGGCGGCAACCCAGCCATGGAGGGGGCTGGAGACCATGAGGGGGAGAGAGAGTGTCCGAGAGGTTGCTGGGGGAGTGGGGGTTCGAACCGAAGCGAGAGAGAGGGTCGGGGTGGCTTAAAATGGGCGAAGCCGCGGTGCACCGTGGACAAGTGCGCCGGCGAGGTCGCTGCTGCTAGGGGTCACGGGGGCTCGTGGCGCGTGTCCGAAGCGTTGTAGAGATGGTCTACTGACTAGGGAAGAGAGAGGAGGAGCGGGAAGTGGCGAGGCGCCCAGCGTGTGGGCTCGCCCCTTGGGGCTCTCGGGCGGCTCTGGCGCGCGTGCGAGGGGGCAGCAAGAGGGAGAAGGGGGAGGGGGACCAGGCCATGGCGTGTCGCGGACGCCGAGGCGCATCGACTGGCGTGCTTGGGCGGCCCGAGGTGGACGGGAGTGCGGCGGCAAGGCTCGGCCGCCACTGTAGCGCGCTCTAGAGCAGGCTTTTGGCTGGCATGAGCGCGTTTTGTGCGCTTTGCCGTGTCCACTTGCGTCTGGAGTGTTCTGAGCTAAAGCCTGGGGTGACGTTGGAGAGCTAGCAAAGTCAAAGAAAGAGAGGGGGAGAGCAGAAAGAGAGGGAAAGTTGCTGGACAAAGATGAAAAATGAGGTTCTCACGCCCAAATAATTAAACTGAAGCCATCCAACTTTTGCCAGCGGTAGAGGGGTTCTAGGACATGATGTGGTAGGAATTGTGGCTCAAGGAGAATCCATCTGGTGCCCCAAATGTTGAGCACAAAATTATGGCAGAAGGTGTTTGATGGTAGTTTGGTCAATCAAATGGATCCCACTTGACATGAGAATCAGCAGGATCAAATGGAATATATAATTGAGGATGATCACCAAGTTTGATCTCATTTGAAGAAAGTTGCCAATGTAACTTTGGCAAACCCTAGAAATTAGCAGAAATGAACTTGTGTAGATCTAGTTGAGAAAATCACTTCTCCTTGATGCACCATTTGGTGTAGTGGCCTCATTTGGTCATGTGAATGTGCTCACCAAGGTTGGTGTCAAGGAAAGAAAGTTGGTGGTACAAAGTTGTTCAAATTAGATTCTGGTCAGAGAGGGTTTTGGGGCACTTTGATCAATATAAAATATTCTCCAACTTGTGCCATTTGGTCTAGATGAATGATTAGACCATTTGAGCATATTCACAAGGTTTGAGAACATTTGGACATGTTTGGCAATGTAAAGTTGCTCACACTTCAAAATGGACAGAAATGGTTTTGAGGGAATTTCATGGGGTTATACTATTCTCCATGACATGATACTTGTCAAGATCATCAAAAATGTCATATGTGACATGCTAGATTTTTCTTGGAATTTTTGGAGAATATTTCCTTTAGAAATATTTCAAATCCTTGAAATGGGCAGAAATGGTTTTGGGAGCTTTTGTCCAATATTTTGAACATGACCATGTGTTTAAACTCTTATATATGGAAAATATATGTCCACTGAGTTTCCCTGATTTTTGTCAAATATTTGTGAAACAACAAAATAATTTTTCCCTATTAAAGACCATTTCTGGCCTTAAGAAAAAGCTTATAAATAAAATAGGAAAATAACTTTTAAAATTATATTTTTGTGGTTTCTGGGTATCCTATATCTAATAGGAGTCAAATATATTTTTGGAAAGATTTTTACTGCCCTTAATTAAGAACTTGCAGTGCAAATCTCAATTCAGGGGTTTTTAGAAAACAAATTTTTGAAAATACTATTTGGCCAAATTATTTTTGTAGGAAATTATTTTTATGTCCTATACACATGGCATGATCATTGGGCAAGGTTTTTGGATCAAGCAGAAGGAGTATAAGAGTTGGAGGATTTATTTAATTTTTAGAGCACTTGCAAACAGCAGTCAAACATTCAATCAAAGCAAAGACAAAACACTCAAAAGTTTTTGTCAAACCATATTTATCATGATTTATTAGCTTAAGTGTTGTGGCATGAAAATCAGGGGTGTGACAGACCTACCCCCTTACAAGAATCTCGTCCCGAGATTCCCGGACTAAGGCTTGAAAGGAATGTGAAAACTTGGATTTGGGGTAGTCTTCACGTCCTCATACTGCTTCTGCTTCCGTTTGGTGCTCCATTGAACCTTGAAGTACTTGATGGCGTGGCTTTGTGTTTGTCGTCCTGCTTGATCCAGATTGCAATTGGGGTCTCTCGCGTATGTCATATAGGGCTGGAGGTCGATGGCTCGGTGATCGATGTCCTTGTTGAGACCGGGCTAGTTAGGAAGTTGGAAACACTTTCGGGGGTGTGTCATGTGGAAAACGCCAGTGCACGATGGGTAACTCAAAGTGTAACTCTAACTGGTATCCATCTATTCTTCGTCTTGCGGTGATCTTGGAGGGGGTTGTTAAATCTTGGAGTGATCTCGAAGAGGGCCGATGAATCTTGGTGTGGGTCTCCTTTTGTCATGGAAATGCTTGGTTCCTTAGAGAGGAGTGGCTTGCAGATACACATGGTCTTTGACGCGGTAGTATACTTCTTGAATATGGTGGTTGGTGTAGTTCTTCCCCCTAGACATGACGATCTTCAGATGTTCCTTGACCAGCTCAACGATTCTTCTTCCGTCTTCGGGTAGACAAGTATGTCATCAGAGAAAGATGACAACTAACTTGTCCAAGCACTCCATGAAGTCTATGGGGTATGTAAAGTGGGCTAAGGCATTGGTGATGGTCACGGTTGAGCATTGGCCAAGGTCTTATCGATCTAGAGCCAAAGCCCAAGGTCAGGATCCGACCATGTTGTGGCTTGGTAGGGCGTAAGGGTTTCACGGATTCTAGTGTGCGAGTGAATGTTTATCATCCCATCCTTGAGCACAGTTTCTGAGATGCCAATAGTTCTACCTAGTCTTCACCTCATATTACCAAAAGAATCATCTCGTATAGGTCAACTCCAATCATCACTCATGTTATTCATATCCTCATGGCTCCCGAGGGGAGGTCTAACAAAATCATTCATGACAACTATTCCCAAACTCATATCTATGCAGAAGTCCAGGGGTAGAACATGCAAGTTGCTAAGCTTGAATTTAATCACCACAATCCAAGTGCTCAGTCTATTGATCCAAGGTCTATGTTAGTGCATCTCTATCCTAAGGAAACACGTCGTATGCCACTCCAAGATCTAGTTTCCTTTCCTATAAATCAACTCCAAAAGCCCATTAGCTACATAATTCATTAATTCTACAAATCCAATGTCTATGGTGTCCCACTTGATCTTCTAATGCCCTATAATCCCAAATACTTGAAAGGGATACCTTGCTATAGTCAGTCCACCAATTTCCGTTATCATGGTCATGTAGACTCCAATGTCAAGCACATATAGATCCCTAAATAAACTCTGACAATTAATCCAATCTCCTAGTTTATGGTCCACCGAGAAACATGGTATCATGATCAAGATCATCAGTCTAACTCCAATTTACTCCGAACCATGTAAAATTACTCTGCATCCACTCCACTAGGGTAACCTATTTAATCCAAATCTCATGTCCAACGAGGAATCCTACATGTTTCCCTCAAGTTATTTACATAATATCAACTATCTCCTATCAATATCATCTGATCAAGTCAAATCCTTGCACTTCCGGGAGTTTCGACTTGCGATCATAATTGTCCTATAAATCCAATTTACTCAGGGGTAATGAAAGCTATGCTACTCTATAATCATGATCCCACCAAGTTCATCTACCAACATGGTAGCCTTATAATCTACCAAAGACTCTCGGATAATTCCTCAAGGTCACTGATATAAACTCATCAAGTCATTTGTCCTCTGTTCCTATATCCTCAAATTGGTCTTCCCTATGGCATCATCAGTTCTGGGGCTATATTAGGATGATAAGGTGCTCATTCCCTACGTCCACTAGTTCCATAGTGAACCCAATGTTGAGCGAGGTTACGGAGGCTTAACTGGTTCTCTTGCAAGTCGAGAGTTAAGCACATGGTTAAGGATTCGAGATGGGTTATCTCATGAAGTCTCGAAGGGTCTAGGGGTGGGGTTCCAGTCATGAGGGATAAGCATAACTCTACGGGGCTGTACTTGGTCGAAGAGGCGGCAGCAAAAGTCTTCAGTGCTAGTTGGTCGCCGAAGCAGACTCCTTGGTGCATCTTGTCTTGCTAGTCTTCAGTTGAGGAGAGAGATGAGAGGGATAAGTAGCATAAAAAGGGGAATGCCTAAAGGGGGTTCTATAGTGCAGGTGTAGACAAACAAGTGCCAAAAAGGCCAAACACAAACAACAAAATAAGGCAGGTGATATAGTTGCGTACTTGTTGCCTAGGGCAAAAAGGGCGACTGATATCAAAACACAAAAAAATAAAAACAAGCAACACACAATCATGGTTCTATTCGAACCATCATACGGACTTCGATTAGCATAGGGGGTACACGACTCATCCTACCCTAGGGGTTCTCGGACAAAGTAGTCGTGCTTTACTGCGTGCCTCGTGCGATCTTACAGGTTTTCCTCGGTGTTGGTGCGTCTCTTGTAGTTGTTCGATGAAACAATCCGGGTTGATCTCAAGATTCTTCAACAACTTCTCGCTTTGTTAGTGATGGGGTGAAGGTGGCTCCTCGTAACTGGCATTGACTTGGTCTTCTATTGTCTTCTTAATCACGACGATCCCTTTTGGTCTTCTAAGCCGTCGATGGTACCAGGTAGGTAATCCTTTATGCAATGACAGCATAATAGAGGTCCATCATGTCGGTTACGTTGATGACAACATCGACACCAAGAGCAGGGGATGAGGAGAACCATTTTCCTACTCACTATGGTGAGGCGGACCAAATGACTAGGTTCTCATCCATCGGTGGTTGCCGATACAACAACGGTAGTGACAGGGTTACTCTATTAGCGATGTATATCATGATCTTGCATATTCTATGCCCTGATCATCGTAGGCTTAGGTTGCATCATCTTGGGGCAGTGTCAAGGGTGTCACCATCTCCTGGGTCTTCAGGTCCTCATTCCTTGAGGATGTATCTTCTGTTGGTATCGTCTTGTTGTGATGTCACCAATCTTGTGTTCAGGAGATGTGGGTGAACGTCTGGCAAGGCATCTTCCTTCTAGATTATCCACGAGGATTACAAGGAATCCAGTGGTCAGGGGCATAAGGGTTCTAGCGACCAAAGGTTTTGAAGGGGAAGAGATTAATAAGGAAAGTATTCCTTAGTTTTCGAAAAACTGAGAAGGGAAGAGAAGTACAGATAGTTTTGAAAACTAGTAGTAGTTTTGGAAATAGTTTTACCCCGACTAACGACCATGCTAACTAAGGCTTCCTACAGTCAGGATGGCTCTGATACCAGCTCTGTGGGGACCCCGACTCATAAGTCGAGATCACCAAATGCACGTGTACAGTGATCCCAGAGATCAATGCTCACTGAACACACAGAAGCTGAATAACAAGAGTCTTACATCCATACATACCGTTTTACAAAAGTAGGACCATTATGGTCAAGTCTTGAGAGTATCATCACAGCGAAAATCTTCAATAACAACTTGGACCCATGCCATCTGCCTTAACCCTACAGGCATTCTGACTGGGAAGCGTCCTAGCTCGCATGTTCGTCACCGAGGTACTCTTCATTATATCCTGTTCTTTCATGCCTGGCCAATAAAATAACCAGTGGCAACCCAATGAGTACTTTGAATGTACTCGCAAGCAACCCATATTTTGGTTCAAGGTACAACAATGCATGATATAGGTAAATTTTTTCAGAAAGCTAGTTTTGAGTGCAATGACATGTTCAACAACTTGTAAGACATGCATCAGGAGAATTCAAGTAACCATGAGGACGGGTTACATATATCAACATAAATAGAGAGGGCATCAACCCAACTCATTCATGTTAAGTCCTTGACTTGACCCAAGTAGATCTTCCCACTTATCCAGACACACACACTTTGGTTTGCAAAGCTCGACGGGCGTAGTTTAAGCGACACCGCCTAAGCATCCTTGACCGTGGACACGGCTATTCGAATAGCTTTACACTCTGCAGAGGTTGCACACTTTACCCACAAGATCCGGGAACTTCCATGTCATCCACGACCGCGATACCTCAAGTACCGGGGTAAGCACCGATCACTACCTTTCCCTAGATGACACTAACAAGGAGTCCACTTTCGTTGTTAGTATCCTCACGATGTACATCATACGAGACTCACTCGAGATCGTAACATCCGAGAGGGACACAACGGTGTATCCGGTGCCTGTAAAGACAGTCATGGCCGCCCTACAGGCACGACCCGCCCCGTCGAGAGAGAGCACCAACTCTCCCCCGTCACTAGTAATGCGGGCTCCAAGCTAGTATCGGCCTAGGTAATCAATAATGCCCTTTCCCATATAAGGCTAGAGTGGTTGCGCATGTAAGGTTGGGACAAACGACAAATCTTAAATCTAATCCGTTTTCGAAAACAACACACGCTTGCCTCGGTACACCACTTCGTCATCAAGTAGTTACCCATCTCATCATCTCCCTTGGGCATAAGTGGCACCCGCCGGGGTTTTCGAAAAGTCCTTTGAAAATACTTTGTCTCCTGCACCATGCATATACCCGTCCCTTTGCGTAGCACTACTTTAGCATCCTATCTACTCCCACCGGCATAACCCTTATAAGAAGGTAGGGTCACGCACAATGCAAGTATCAACGAGTAAGTAACGGTGGCAAACCATCAAAGTGGTTACCACCTCATCATAATTCCGTTGCAACAACAATATGGTGCTATATGACATGCATAAAAAGGGTTTCATGGACATGGTCAAAGGGTTGCTTGCCTGGTTCTTCAGAGTCTTCAAGTCTTCGGATCCTTCTCCCAGTACTCCGTCTACTTCGTCAACTAACGTCGGAAACAAACACAATAAGCAACACAACAGGGCAAAAATAAAAGTGCTCTAAAATTGCAAGTTGGACTTTTCTAGGATACCTTTGGTCATATGAGGTATGACCAAAGTGGTTTCAATGGGATTTGATCAATGGATATCTTTGAATATTTCAATATAACAGAATCAAGGGATTTGTTGATTTGCAAGAAGTGTACAGAAATATATTTTTGAAAAATGAGCAGAGGCACCCATTTCACAAGGAATAATTTTAGAAGCACCCGGGTGTTGGTTTCACTGGATTTGGAGTTCAACTGATTTTCCTATGAATTTGCAAAGTTGGCATTGTATGGAGAAGTGGACAATTTTTCTATGTGGTGTAGAAAGTACTAGGGAAAATGTTCAAAAACTAAGTTCTGAACTTATAAGCATCTAGGAATTTGATTCATGGAATTTGGATAAAAAAATGGGCTCTCTGTGATTTTCTAAAGTTCATGACAGAAATGGAAATACAAGATTTGATAAATGTTTGTGAAGAAAAAGTTCCTGGAAAAATGTGCAAGTTACACCATGAGATAGATCATGATTTTATGAGCTACTAGAAATTTCAATAATCAAATTTGGAGGTAATATGAATATTTGGGAGATTTTACAAGTTTCAGGAAAAAAGAAGAAGACAAAGGAGGGGGGGGGGGGTTATACCTATACCGCGCCCAGAGCGCAGCATAGCGCCGCAACGCACTGGGCCGACCCAGCTGCACAGCCACGCGGCTGAGGAGGGCCACGCCGACGGCGTACTATGGGAGTATGCTTCCCTGCAGGGAAGGCGGTTTCGAGGGGATCCCGCCTCCACTTAACCCGAGCGAGCCCGGCTGGACACGTCGGCAGAGACTGACCGGTGGGGTCGCCGGTCCACTGGCCGGCCTCCTTCTTCCTCGCGCGGCCTCCCGTGCCGCAGGAACAGAGGGGGCGAGGTCGAGCTCGTCCCCGGCGACCAAGGGCGCTGCTGCGGGTGCCCGGCGCATCGGCGAGCTCGGGGGACTGCGCCGCGCCCGCTCCCCCTGTCAGCACGTCCATCGGAGGACGGCGAGTGGTGCCACGCCACGGTGAGCAGTGCTCGGGCGAGATTCGGGCAGGCATGGCAAGCACGGGAGGAGGGCACAGTGCGGGAGGCTCCTTGGTGCCGTGGGTGTCCTCTGGAGCGTTCAGTGGGAGCGGGGAAGCAGTGAAGGTTCGGGTTGGTCCGGGGGCACAGCGGCGGCAACCCAGCCATGGAGGAGGCAGGAGACCATGAGGGGAGAGAGGGAGTGTCCGAGAGGTTGCTAGGGGAGAGGGGGTTCGAACCGAAGCGAGAGAGAGGATCGGGGTGGCTTAAAATGGGCGAAGCCGCGATGCACCGTGGACAAGTGCGCTGGCGAGGTCGTTGCCGTTGCTAGGGGTCACGGGGGCTCGTGGGCGCGTGTCCGGGGTGTTTGTAGAGATGGTCTACGGCCAGGGGAAGAGAGAGGAGGAGCGGGGTAGTGGCAGAGCGCCACGCGTGTGGGCGCGCCCATTGGGGCTCTCGGGCGGCTCTGGCGCGCGTGCGAGGGGGCAGCAGGAGGGAGAAGGGGGAGGGGGACCAGGCCGTGGCGTGTCGCGGACGCCGAGGCCCGTCGACTGGCGCGCTTGGGCGGCCCGAGGTGGACGGGAGTGCGGCGGCAAGGCTCGGCCGCCACTGTAGCGCGCTCCAGAGCAGGCTTTTGGCTGGCATGAGCGCGTTTTGCACGCTCTGCCGTGTCCACTTGCGTCTGGAGTGTGCTGGGTGATGGGCTAAAGCCTGGGGTGACGTTGGAGAGCTGTCAAAGTCAAAGAAAGAGAGGGGGAGAGCAGAAAGAGAGGAAAAGTTGCTGGACAAAGATGAAAAATGAGTGTCTCACCCCCAAATAATTGAGCTGAAGCCATCCAACTTTTACCAGTGGTAGAGGGGTTCTAGGACATGATGTGGTAGGAATTGTGGCTCAAGGAGAATCCATCTGGTGCCCCAAATGTTGAGCACAAAATTATGGCAAAAGGTGTTTGATGGTAGTTTGGTCAATCAAATGGATCCCACTTGACATGAGAATCAGCAGGATCAAATGGAATATATAATTGAGGATGATCACCAAGTTTGATCTCATTTGAAGAAAGTTGCCAATGTAACTTTGGCAAACCCTAGAAATTAGCAGAAATGAACTTGTGTAGATCTAGTTGAGAAAATCACTTCTCCTTGATGCACCATTTTGTGTAGTGGCCTCATTTGGTCATGTGAATGTGCTCACCAAGGTTGGGGTCAAGGAAAGAAAGTTGGTGGTACAAAGTTGTTCAAATTAGATTCTGGTCAGAGAGGGTTTTGGGGCACTTTGATCAATATAAAATTTTCTCCAACTTGTGCCATTTGGTCTAGATGAATGATTAGACCATTTGAGCATGTTCACAAGGTTTGAGAACATTTGGACATGTTTGGCAATGTAAAGTTGCTCACACTTCAAAATGGACAGAAATGGTTTTGAGGGGATTTCATGGGGTTATACTATTCTCCATGACATGATACTTGTCAAGATCATCAAAAATGTCATATGTGACATGCTAGATTTTTCTTGGAATTTTTGGAGAATATTTCCTTTAGAAATATTTCAAATCCTTGAGTTCTCCATTCATCAAGCGAGCTAATGTCAAATAACCTCTTCTCACTGGCAAGTTTGAAATCATAATTCAGCTCTTTAATAGCCCAATATGCTTTATGTTCTAGCTCAAGAGGTAAGTGACATGCTTTCCCATAAACCATTTTATACGGAGACATACCCATAGGATTCTTATAAGCAGTTCTATAAGCCCACAAAGCATCATCAAGTTTCTTAGACCAATTCTTTCTAGATCTATTAACAGTCTTTTGCAATATTAATTTAATTTCTCTATTGCTCAATTCTACTTGACCACTAGACTGAGGATGATATGGAGATGCAATTCTATGATTAACATTATACTTAGCAAGCATTTTACGAAAAGAACCATGAATAAAATGTGAACCACATCAGCCATTAAATATCTAGGGACTCCAAATCTCAGAAAAAATTAAGCATCTTAATAGAAGTGTTATGATCAGCACTACTAGTAGGAATAGCTTCTACCCACCCACACAAGGCATATCCTAGTGGTGGGAAGGGGCTGATGCCTTCCCACCCACCAAGGTCTGAACTTATTTAATAGCCACCTGATTGGAATTTACCCTTTGGAATCAACAATATAAGGTCTGAACTTATCACATGCAAATACAACTGCTAAAAATACCTTTTCAGTGGTAGCATAATTTCTCTGGGCACTATCTAGAGTTTTAATAGAATATTGAAAAACATTTAATTTCTTATCAACTCTTTGTCCTAGAACAGCACCAACAACATAATCACTAGCATCACACATAATTTCAAAGGGTAAATTCCAATCAGGTGGCTGAACAATAGGTGCAGTAATCAAGGCTTTCTTAAGTATTTCAAATGCTTCTACATAATCATCAAAAACAAAAGGAGCATCTTTTTGTAAGAGATTAATGAGAGGCCTAGAAATTCTAGAGAAGTATTTAATAAACCTCCTATAGAAACCAGTATGGCCAAGGAAACTTCTTATACCTTCGATATCTTTAGGGCACGACATCTTTTCAACAGTGTCCACTTTAGCTTTATCAACTTCAATACCTCTTTCAGAAATTTTATGCCCCAAGACAATATCTTTATTAACCATAAAGTGGCACTTCTCCCAGTTCAAGACAAGATTAGTTTCTTCACATCTCTACAAAACTCGATCAAGGTTGCTTAAGCAATCATCAAAAGAAGTTCCATAAATGGAGAAATCATCCATGAAAACCTCAACAATCTTTTCACAAAAGTCGAAGAATATAGCAGTCATACATCTTTCAAAGGTAGAAGGTGCATTGCATAAACCAAAAGGCATACATCTATAAGCAAAGGTACCGAAAGGGCAAGTAAAAGTGGTTTTCTCTTGATCCTATTTTTACAGAGGTATTTGAGAGATACCAGAATAACCATCTAGAAAGCAAAAATGTGTATGTTTGGATAATATTTCTAGCATTTGATCAGTAAAAGGTATAGGGTAATGATCTTTTCTAGTAGCTTTATTTAATTTGCGGATATCAATTACCATTCTATAACCTATAACAATTCTTTGAGGAATCAATTCATTCTTGTCATTAGGAACAACAGTAATGCCTCCCTTTCTTAGGGACACAATTAACAGGACTCACCCATTGACTATCAGCAATAGGATAAATTATACCTGCCTCCAGAAGCTTTAGTATTTCATTTCTTACCACTTCTTTCATCTTAGGATTTAACTGTCGTTGATGATCAACAACTGGTTTAGCATCTTTCTCCAATTTAATTTTGTGTTGACATAAAGTGGGACTAATGCCCTTAAGATCATCAAGAGTATATCCAATTGCGGCATGGTGCTTCTTCAGAGTTTTCAATAATTTCTTTTCTTCATGCTCTGAAAGGTTAGCACTAATAATAACATGATATATCTTCTTTTCATCAAGATAAGCATATTTCAGAGTATCAGGTGATGGTTTAATCTGAAACACGGGATCACCCTTAGGCGGAGGAGGATCCCCAAGGATTTCAACAGGCAAATTGTGTTTCAAAATAGGTCCCTGATTAAAGAATACTTCATCTATTTCCCTTCTTTCATTCATAAACATATCATTTTCATGGTCTAGCAAGTATTGTTTTAAAGGATCAGCATGAGGAACGGCAATAGAAGCAAGACCAATTATTTCATCCTTACTAGGCAATTATTTATCATGGGTTGTCTACGAAATTTAGAGAAACTAAAATCATGAGACATATCCCCTAAACCAACAGTAACAATATATTTCTCGCTGTCTATCTTAGCAATAATAGTATTCAAGAAGGGTCTACCAAATATAATGGGACAAAAATTATCTTGTGGGGAACCAAGAATAAGAAAATCAGTAGGATATTTTATCTTTCCACACAAGACTTCAACATCTCTAACAATCCCAATTGGTGATATAGTATGTCTATCAGCAAGCTTAATAGTAACATCAATATCTTCTATCTCAGCACGTGCAATATCATTCATAATTTCTTTATATAAGGTATAAGGAATTGCACTTACACTAGCACCCACATCACATAAACGATGATAACAATGATCTCCAATTTTAACTGAAACAACAGGCATGCCAACAACAGGTCTATGTTTACCTTTCATTCGGGTTTAGCAATTCTAGGAGCTTCATCACAGAAATAAATAACATGCCCATCAATATTATCAACCAAGAGATCCTTAACCATAGCAATACTAGGTTCAACAATAATTTGTTTAGAGGGTGTAGGTGCTCTAATATTGCTTTTATTAACCACAGTTGAAGATTTAGCATGATCCTTTATTCTAACAGGAAATGGTGGTTTCTCTATATAAGTAGTAGGAACAATAGGATCAGTATTATAAGTGTCGGTGTACAAAAGTAGGGGCTCTCCTTTTTACCCCACTACTGGTGCACGGGCGGTCAGAGCCGCACCTGCGGCCACACTTAGCGGCACAAAGGGAGGGAGCAGAAGCACGAGAATACCAGAGTAGCGCTCCAGCCAAAACCACAAGACAGGCAAATCAACACCAAGACCAGAGACACAAAGAGCAAGAGCGCGAGGTGGACTCCCCCGGCAAGAGCCTTGCCGGGGCGGCCTTCGCGACCCCAGCAAGAGCCTTGCCGAGGCAACTTGCCCAACGCCAGCAGAGCGCGCCACCCTTGAGCCCAAGGGTACCAACACCATCAGCCACATTGGAACCAAGGCTCGGGAGGAATCTCCATGGTGGCATGCAGATCTTTGCGAAGATCATAAAGACACGAGATCCGATGAGGACCAGAAGACGACGATCCTCGCGGAGGCAATCCACGAGACCTCCGGCAAGATCCTTGCCGAGGAAGACCGCGATGTCACGGCAAGACCCTTGCCGAGGCCTCGGCAAGGCCCTTGTCGAGGACACCTGCGGGGCCGCAACCAGGCCCATGTCTGCCAAGACTCCATCGCCATTCTCATACAGCTGCCAGCCCAACCAGCTGGGCAGGCACCTGCGTGGCAACGTGCAGCTTCTAGGCCAACTCAGCAAGCACCTGCGTGGTGGCATGCAGATCTTCGTGAAGACCCTACCACCACGCCATCTCATCAGCCAGCCAACCGACATGGCGCTGCATGCCTCATTGGCCCGGACGCGTGTTGGAGCGAGTCGGAGCGGCGTTGGACATGACAAGCCTCGTTGTCGTCCCCAGTAAAGTAATGGCACACCTAAGGAGCTCATTTAATGCGCCTTGTCCCGTAATGACAGGCGATAAGCATGTACCATGTACACCTTTCCACCTCCTGTGTGCCACTATGGCAGCCCCTTTGGCCTATAAAAGGAGGCCCGAGGCGCACTGGAGAAGGATTCGAACCTTTTGGACTACGCATGCCCCGTAGCTAGTTCAAGAGCTCAAGAACACTCAAATATACATTAAATAAGGACTAGGGTATTATGCATCTTCGCGGCCTGAACCTGGGTAAACGATCGTTGTGCTGACCGCCAGACCCGCTCTTTGCACAACCCCGCACCCGCCAACCGTAGAAGGGATCCTAGCGATTCCATAGGTGTCGTTTCCACCGACATCATTGGCGCGCCAGGTAGGGGGCGCAGTTCTGGAAATCTGGTCTGGTTGGAGCAGCGGCTTCATTGTGGTCATCACTCCAAGGAAGAAGACGACCAAATGGGCGGTGTCAACTACGGATGCGGTGAACACCCGCGCAATGACAGAAAAGCTAAGTCATACAAAACTTTGAGCAATTTCTTTTTATATATATCGTCCTCGAAGATCTTGCCCTGTGTATGGAAAACCTGCACGCAATGGGGCCCTGCCACTATTGGCAATGCCCTTGCTCTGTTTCGAGTCCGCTCAATAGTTCAAGCGGTCGCGTCAAGACCGGCAGGGTGACCTTCTGCAATTGGCAACGCTCTCGTTCTGTCTCGAGTCCGCTCGACAGTTCGAACGGCCGCGTTAAGAGCAGTGAGGTGGTTTACCTGGCAGCAAGCACACCCGGTAGGCTATTGGTGATCCATCCTCAAGGCGTCGTGGCCTGGGTTTACGCGCCGCAAGCCTACCCGATTAACGTAGGGTGAACATACAGGGGGCGTCAAACGGGAAAATTACATCCATCGTTTCAAAATACTGCAGAGTTATATTACATCAATTGTTGCCGCGGTTCTGACTAAGGATAAAAATTGTCTTGGCCATGAACCTGCAGCGGCGATGAGAAACGGGGTGCCTAATCCCGGCGCTGGCCCTCTACGCTCTGAACTCCATCGACGCGGCTGATGATGGGCTCAATACGCTCCTCGAGCACCGTGAGGTCCGCATCCTGCGACAAGCTCTCCAGTGCGGCGTTGGAGTCGAGGTTGGAGTTCCAGTACGCCACCTTGGTGAGGACCTTAGTCATGACAGCCCGACAAAGCTTTCGGGCCTCATCGACCAGAGAGGCTACCCTGTTGGAGCGGAACTGCTCCAGGGCCCCAGAACACCCTCGAAGAATAGGATCAGTTTGGCATTGGGACTCACGTTCGGCTCTGGGACGTACCTCATGTTTGGCATCCCCATGGTAGCCATCTGCGTGGTGATCCTTCCAGGGACGTCGGCGACGCGACTGATCTAGAAGTTCTCGCCCTTCACAAAATCCTCGTGGTAGGCGGCGTCATTCTTCCGCAGCTGCCTCTCCTTCTCCACATTCTTGGTCAGGGTCTCCTCCCGGGCCTTGACCTCCGAAAGCGTCCGCTCAAGACCTTCCAACTTCAGCTTCAGGTCTTTGATGGAGTCCTTTGCCTTGGAGAGCTGCCCAGCCTTGCCGAGGACTGCAACTTGCGCCTCAATCAGAGCACCGTTGAGCGTGTCCTTCTCCTTCGGCAGCTTCAGGGCCTGGTCCTTCAGCCCATCCCGATCCACCCCTAGCTCTTTCACCTTGCCATCCTGGACCTGGGCATGAGCATTAAGTGCCTCCTCGTGCCTCTGCTCCAGTTCCTGGGTCTGCTGCACGACAAGCTTCTCCACTTCCTCGTCCTTGCCGCGGAGCGTTGCGGCGAGCTTCTCCTCACGAGCGGCAAGGTCCTCCTCCTGGGAGTTTAGAGCGGCCTAGTGATTGTGCCGAGCGGCCTCGTCCTTGGCGGCCTGCTCCCTCGCCAGCTCTTGGGCCTTCTCGATGTTGGCCTGCTTCATGACAAGCTCCAGCTTGAGCTCGGCCAGTAGGTCCTGGGCAACCTTGAGCTCCTGATGGGCTTGGCGAAACCAAGCATGTGTCTCAGCGACGTGCCCCGCAAGGTCCACCTCCGCCTTGTCCACCACCGCCATCCTGGACATGGCCTTGTCCAGGCGGGCACGATGAAGCACCTGGAGCTTCTGGAAGTTGGCGCTCATGGCCTGCAGGAGCCGCTCTTCCTGGGAACCGCCGCCACCGGCGCTAGGTTCCTCAACAACCTCAAGCCCAGCAGCGGTGAGCACCTCATCATCAAACACCTCCCCCTCGGTGGGCGCCCTGGTGCTCGCCGAGCCTGGGAGGTGGACGAACAGGTCGTCGCTCACCTTCAGGTACCTGCCCGAGCCAGAGGCAGCGGAGGAGGAAGGTTGGTCGTCAACCGCCCCCTCCTCGGCAGCGGCCTTGCCGGCCTCCCCGGCAAGCCCATTGCCAGCCTCCTCGGCAGCAGCCTTGCAGGTGTCCCCGACCTGCTCCTTGGCGGCATCCTCAGCAGCACCCTTGGCGGCCTCCTCGGCGGTGATCTTGTTGGCCTCGGCCTTAGCATCCCTGGCGACCTCCTCGATGACAGTATCGATGTTCTCCTGGTCTGCCGAGGGAGCTCCTAGATACCAAGAACGCGGATGAGGCAGAGCCAAGACCAAGGTTCAAAAAGTAGAAACGATAACAGGGACAGAAACAAACAACTCACCTGTGCCAGGCTAGGAAGAAGTGGCCCCCTCCACACCAACATTCGGTGCCGAGACGGAGCCGCCGGCGCCCGGGTTTGCCTCCTCCACCTCATCCGTGCGCATGGGCTCGGTGCTTGGTGCCCTTGCCAGGGACGCCCCTCGGCGCGGCGTGTTGGGGTGTCCCTCAGTGGATCCTCCTGCTGCCGTCCTCCTCCTGCAACCACGGCAATGTCAGCGCCAAGAGGTCGTACCCCAACACACGTTGATAGGGAGCGAGTGATGAACGCACGCTGGGGGCTGCGCCGGGGGCTGCTGTCTGTGCTACTCTCCACCACCAGTGGTGTACTCGAGGTGCCCGCTGGGGGCTGGCCGTCCGTCGAGGCACTGGATCTCTTCGCCACCCTCTGGCCCAACGTCTCCCCATCCCTGCAAAGATGAAAACAAGCCAAGAAAAGCGGCGCGGTCTGAGGGGACGGAGATGACAAAAGACAAGATACTTACTCATCCTCCGCCTCCTCTTCCGTTGCCTTCCTCTTCCTCCTCGGGCTGAGAGACCCAAGGTCGAAGACGACCTCCATGTCGACATCTGCAGGAGAAGGGGAAGCGGGTGGAGTCCGAGGGCGCTTGGACAAAGAAGAGGCAGTCGCTTTCCTCTTTTCCATCGCGGCCTTCACCACCTTCTTTGCTGCCGCGGCCCTCGTCAGGCGCGCGGACTCCCCCTGGATCTCCTGCCGCTACTCGGTCCTGCCGGGCCGAACCGGCTCGCCAGAGGTGGCCTGCCGCAGGACACGCCTTCTTTCCCAAGGTCGGAGGGTTGTCAGCCTCGCCCTCCTCCTCGGTCGACTCGTCGACCACGTCTTCGATGAGATGGGCCCGGTGTCGGCGGTGCTAGCCTCCCCAGCAGACTCCGCCCATCCGACAAGCTCATTCTCCTCCGCGGCAGCCTCGGCCTCATCCTCCACGCGTTGCCAGCCTCCTTGGCGACCTCCGCCTCCACCGCCCTGGTGGCGATATAGTCCAGCTCCGCTTGGGTGGTGTCCTGGATGAGCAGCGGCTCAGCATGGACGTACTTCTCCGACAGCTTGTTGAAGAACTCCTGCACCTGATCCGCCCCCGGCTCGGACCAATTTGGGTCAAGGTCGTGCGCGTTGAAGTCCGACATCATGGCGATGATGTCAGTTTGGCGAGAGTTGTTGCTCAGCGGGACCACCCCCGTCGGCAACCCAAACAGGGCCCCCTTGACAACCTTGCCGGCCTTCACGGCCTTGCCGGACCTCTCGACCCTGCCGTCGCGGTACACGTCGAGCTGAAAAAGCCTCTGGCACAAGTGGACGTGCCCCATCATCGTGAAGTTGTGGTTCAAGCCAGGGCGAAGCCTCATGATATCGGCCGCGTTCCTGAAAAGCCAGGGCGGCCTCACCTTGTTATGCTGTGGAGCGATTAGGCGACAGATGAAATCCACCCCAATCATCTCAAGGGTGACTCCTCCCGAGCGAGCCGACCCAACCACTGCACCCGGCGGAGCCGCGGACCCTCGAGCGCCATCACCGCGCAACCCCGCCGCCCAGTTGGACATTCCACCGCAGCACGGGCGCACCACCGCCACCACCGCAGGCACCTTTAGGAGTCTGGCTGCGGTGCGGTCAGGGTCATCAACTTCCATGCCAAGCACAGCCATGGAGGCTATGGCATGGGCCCGGCTGCTACTAAGGTTCCCGCCGGCAGCTGAGCAAATAGATGAATGGTGTGCCACCATCCAGAGTCTGCTCGGTTTCGCTGAGGCTGGGGGCTCGTGGCGCGCTCGCCCGCCACGACCTCCCCAAGTGACGATGACTGCCCGAACTGCTGGCCAAACAGAGGGGGTTGTCCCCACCATGCAGTCCCCACCACGGCAGAAGGCGCGGGCACAACAAGATGGCCTCTTCCGACCCTCGAGCACGTCCGGGCCAACGGCGAATCCCAGAGGATAGTCGGCGGGGAGACGCGCGCGTCGTCGTAGGATGACCTCTCGACGACCCCTGCCAGACCGACGGGTGCGACGGCCTCAACATCGACGAGCCTGTGTTTAGTGTTGGCGGGTGGCTACCTTTCGAGGTCGGCTGCCCTGCCTTTTCACGCGAGCTACGGCAAGTCCGTTGGCCGAACGTTCGCACGTTCAAGCTGGTGATACCCGAGAAGTACAATGGGTGACTTACCCGGCAGAGTTCCTTAGCATCTACACCATCGTTGTTCAGGCTGCCAGGGGAAGAGACAAGAAGGTGTCTTTCCCGTTGGCTGTCAAGTCCAACGTGAGATCTTGGCTCATGCACCTGCCAGAGAACTCCATTTCATCATGGGCAGACCTGTGCCACGAGTTAATCGGTGCCTTCACCGGTGGCCACCAGGAGCCCAACAGGCCCAGCGACCTACAACTTCTCTAGTAGAAGGAAGGAGAAACTCTCTGTAAGTATTTACAAAGATTTGGTAAAGTCCATAGAAATATTCTGAATATCCATCTAGCAGCTGTTATAGCAACCTTCTAGTCCAATGTGCGCAAGTGTCGCATTCGTTCTAAGATGAATGTGCGGTTGCCCAAGACTGTGAAGGAGCTGTACACACTAGTGGATAAGTGTGCTCGGATAGAGGAAGGAAGGAACTTGCCCAGAGAGGAGGATTGCATCAATGTTGATTCAGAGGAAGAAGATGAATTAACCAGTCAAAGAAAGGGCAAGAAGCATGACAAGAAGCCAAGAGATAAGGCAGTGATGACTGTGGAAGGTTCTGGCACGCCTAGTACCGGCAAGAAGGCCAAGGCTGAGGCCCCCGACAAGGAGGTTGCCGCGTGCACTGCCTGCCGAGAAGCCGCTGCCGCGAAGAAAGCAGGGAAAGGTGATGGGCCGTACTGCAAGGTTCACCATACCAAGGGCCATGACCTCCATGAATGTTATCAAGTTGAACAGCTTGTCAAGAGACAGAGAGTAGTGTATGATAAGCGTGATAAGGAGAAAGGTCAGAAAGCTGCTAGCGGAAAGGGCCGAGGCGGTGAAGCAAACCGCCCCTGCAAACCCTTTCGGAACCAAGGAAAACCCGCCTGGGGCCAAGAGAAGGAAACTTGTGATGATTTCAGTGATGGAGGGAATGAAGAGGAAACCAGTGAGCAGGAATTTCACAGGGCCACTGACGCCCTATGCATTGATGGGGGTGCATCTTTTTCACTCCTCCCATCGCCAGCTCAAGCGATGGGCACAAGAGGTCAATGTTGTGGAGCCAGTGCTAGAGGCCCGGAAGCAGCTCAGATGGTCCCGCACGACCATCATCTTTGATGAGGAGGACCACCCTTGCCACACCACCGCGGTAGGGTGTTTGCCGTTTTTGTTTTCCCCAACAATTCGCAACCTCAAAGTCACGAAGATGTTAGTGGATGGCGGGGCCGGGTTGAATCTAATTTCCCCAGCAGTTATTAACAAGCTATAGATAGGAGAAGAAGAGCTGGAGGTTACCGGCACGTTTCAAGGAGTCAATCCCGGCAGGAGCCATCCTAAGGAAAAGATTATGTTGCCGGTGACATTTAGGGAAGAGCTGAACTATAGGACTGAGAAGGTTGTATTTGATGTGCTTGAGCTCCCCCTGCCGTATAATGGGATTCTGGGACGACCGGCCTTGGCCTAGTTCATGGAAACATCCCACTATGCTTACAACACTTTGAAGATGGCTGGGCCGTTGGGAATCATCACCATCCCATCAGATGAGAAGGATGCAATTATCTGTGTGGACAGGATGTATCGGAGGCCGTCGCAGCAGAGGCTGCGGCAGCAACGATCCCCGCTAAGGAAAGCAAAGGAAATAAGAGGGATTATAGGACCTCCGGCAAGGAGTCCGGGAAGCGTGCCCCCTCCGAGTGCACGGCACCCGCTGACGACGTGCCGGAGTGTTCCAACAGCAAGAGATCCAAGGTTGCAACACCCCAAGTGAAGAAGGTCCCGGCAGGGCTGGCTGGTGCTGATGGTACTTTCACCATCAGCGCCACCCTTGACGATAAATAGGAAAGCGCACTCATTGCCTTCTTGTGAGTGAATATCGATGTGTTTGCCTGGCAACCATATAATATCCCTGGTGTTCCCAGGGAGGTAATCGAGCACCACCTTGCTGTCTGCCCACATGCCCGACCCGTCAAGCAGAAAGTTAGGAAGCAAGCCTTGGAGCAGCAGCAGTTCATTGCCGAGGAAATCAAGAAGTTAGAGGCAGCTGGATTGGTCAGAGGAGTACTACACCCTACATGGTTGGAAAACCCAGTGGTAGTACGAAAGGCGAATGGGAAAATGGAGGCTTTGCATTGATTTCACAGATCTCAATAAGGCTTGCCCAAAAGGCCCATTCCACTTGCCGCGCATTGATCAGATTGTGGATTCCACTTCATGATGCAACCTGCTCTCCTTTTTGGATGCTTACTCCGGATATCACCAGATCTTCATGTCCAAAGAAGATGAGGAGAAAACGTCATTTATCACACCATGTGGTACATACTATTTTGTCCGCATGCCTTTCGGATTGAAGAGTGTCGGGTCTACTTTTACAAGAGCAGTAGAGATTGGTTTTGAGCCACGGCTGCACAAAAACATAGAAGCCTATATGGATGACATTGTGGTCAAGACCAAGGATAAGGCCACCCTTATCCAGGATTTGGAAGAGACATTTGCTAATTTGCGCAAGATCAACTTGAAGCTTAACCCGTAGAAGCGTGTGTTTGGTGTTCCCTCCGGCAAGCTACTTGGATTCTTCGTGTCCCATCAAGGGATTGAAGCCAACCCTGTCAAGATCAAGGCCATCGAGCAGATCCAAGCGCCAAGGACAGTTAAGGATGTGAGGCGCTTGACGGGATGCGTTGCCATGCTAAGCAGATTCATTTCCAAGTCTGTCGAGCGTGCCCTGCCGTTCTTCAAGAGTTTGAAGAAAGCAGGGCCTATGAGGTGGACCCTGGAAGCAGATACAACCTTTCAAGAGTTGAAGGCTTACGTGTCATCTGTGCCCACCTTGGTTGCGCCCAAACCCTGAGAGTCGTTGCTACTTTACTTGGCAGCAACCGCGGCAGAATCAGAAGAGGATCAGAACAGCAGTAAGCACGGCAATAAGTACAACCCAAGGACATGGCAAGGAAGAAAGTGGTGCAGCGCCCAGTTTAATTCGTCAGCTCCTTGTTAAAAGGAGCTAGGTCGAGAGGATACTCCGAAACCCTGAGGCTACTGGCAGAATAGTGGAGTGGGCTTTGGTGTTATCCAGCTTTGGTTTGAAGTTTGAGAGCACTTCAACCAATCAAAGCAGGGCGCTGGCAGAGTTTATTTCAGACTGGACGCCAACCCCTCATGAGGAAGCAACGGAAACATCTCTCCCTGGCAAGGAATCACCCCAAGAGTGGATTATGTATTTTGATGGTGCTTTTTCCCTACAAGGTGCAGGAGCTAGCGTGATTCTTGTTGCCCCCTGCGGGGAGCACTTGAGGTACGTCATCCAAATGCACTTTGCCTGGGAAGAAGCCACCAACAATACATCTGAGTATGAAGGGCACCTTGCCGGGCTCAAGATTGCAGCAGAATTGCGAATCAAGAATCTGATCATTCGAGGAGATTCACAGTTAGTGGTGAGATAAGTCAACAAGGATTACCAAATCCCATTGATGGAAGCATACGTTGAGGAAGTAAGGAGGTTGGAGGAGCGCTTTGACGGGTTGCAAATAGAGAACGTACCCCGTGCGGAAAATAGCATAGCTGATCACCTGTCAAAGTGTGCTGCGCAGAAGCTTCCTGTGGAACCAGGAACTTTTGTTCTCCACCTCTCTCAACCCTCCGTATCACCAACCACAATGGCCCGGAAAAGGAGAAAGTTGGACTACGGTAAGCCTCTCCCGATCGAGCCATCTGCTCCCGGCAGAGACCTGCCGAAAACAACTCCTCACAGCCTGCCAGACCACCCCCTCCAGCCAGGCATATGGACCCCGAAAATGAGGCTGGTGCTCCCGCAGGCGAGGAGGTGCCGCTAGTCCTCCTTGCCGAGCCTCAGGCTCCAACTTGGGCAAGGCACATCGTCCACTTCCTCCAAACCGGAGAACTCCCCGGCGACCCAGATGAAGCTGAGAAAGTAGCCGGAGGGCCAGTATGTATGAGTTTGTCGATGACACTCTGTATAGAAGGAGGCCCAATGGTGTGAACTTGAAGTGTGTCTGCCGAGAGGACGGAAAGGAACTGCTGGCTGAGATTCACAAAGGAATGTGCGGCTCACACATTGGATCAAGGGCATTAGTTGGGAAAGCATTCCGACAAGGAATCTATTGGCCACAGCCCTCCAAGACGCAGTTGAGCTCGTCACGACATGTGAAGCCTGTCAGTTCCATTCCAAGAAAACATACATGCCTGCCCAAGCTCTTCAGAGAATCCCTCTATCATGGCCGTTTTCGGTCTGGGGGCTCGATATCCTCGGCCCCTTCCCTCGAGCAATGGGGGCTTTTAATTCTTGTTCGTCGCTATTGACAAGTTTACAAAGTGGCCGGAAGTGATCGCCGTGGAGGAAGGTGACTGCTCTACCAACTATCAAGTCCTTGAAAGAATTGGTGTGTCGTTTGAGTTCCGCAAGGGTCATCACTGACAACGGCACTCAATTCACGAGCACACCTTCGTGCAATATGTTCAACCCCTCGGATGCAAGATCCCATTTGCCTCTATGGCACACCCCCGGAGCAATGGACAAGCTGAGAGGGCGAACGCTGAAGTGCTTCATGGACTCAAGGACTTTCGATACGCTGCAGAAGCATGGCAGGCGGTGGATCGAGGAGCTGCCGGTTGTTCTCTAGTCCCTCAGAGCGACACCTAATCGAGCTACCGGGCAGACTCCCTTCTCCCTGGTCTATAGGGCAGAAGCAGTTATCCCCACAGAACTCATTTACGGGTCTACTCGGGGAGGTAGCGCAAGATCAGCACCGGCGTGACGACGCTGTGCACTGGCGTGGTGACGATGCAAGATCAGCACCGTCTCCGGGCTGCTACGTGTGTTGCATGCTATCAGCAAGCTCTGCATCGTTATCACAGCCGTAGGGTTCGTGCCGGTGTTTTGAGGAAGGTGACCTTGTCCTTAGGCACATTCAGTCCGCCAAGGGTACACACAAGTTAACACCGAAATGGGAAGGCCCTTACCGGGTAGTTCAAGTCTCAAGACCCTGCGCAGTCCATCTGGAGACCGAAGATGGCACGCCATTACAAAACTCATGGAACAATGCGCATCTCTGTAAGTTCTACCCATAAGGCGCAGAGGCTGCCAGGCCCTGCCCGGCAGCCACCCATTGTACATGGCATTGCAGAAGCTGCATGTAACCCCTTGTACAAGCCGGGGCGATGACCCCGTGCAAGAGAAAATAAAGAAGAGCGCTATAGGGGGGCCCCAACTAAGATTGCATGCATGCACAAGCACACACAGATCATTGCATAAGCACTTCATGAGAATTTGCATATGCATATAGCTAGGATTGCATCCTTCTTTCATTCTCATCTACATGGAATTGCAGGTTCTTGCCGTGAACCTGGCTTCGACAAAGGACGAGAAGATTGCTCGGCACAGCGATCCCCGGCAAGCCAAACAGATAAGTTCACCTCTTGTCCATTAGTATTCTGTAAAGCTACAACTTTGCGTGAGAAACCCTCGCCTCCCTCTTTGAAAATTAGGTGCTCCCATCCATGACTCGAACACTGCTTCGGTCAAGGTGGTCGCAGTGGCCTTTGGGAAAATGGAGTTGGCGGGGGGCTAGCCCCTCTGTCTGTTCCCCGGCAGACAAAGAGGGTGCCGGCAGGATATCCTGCTGGGGAAAACTCGTTTATTTTATTAAAGAGGCAATTTGCCTCTGCATCGACATACACATGCACGAGTTCCCGACAGGATTCATCTTTTTCATTCATATGCAGTTACAAGTACAAGCATTACAGAATACAAACATGGCCTCGAGAGATTACATTATTTGGATTAAAATTTGGCGATTGCTGGCAGATTTAAGATTGAAAAAAGATTAAAAAAACCCTATAACCCCTCTTTTTCTTTCTCTGCTCCTTTTCCCAGGATGCTTAAACCCAAGGGAAAGGAGAATAAAAGAAGCAATTAGGGGAAGGCAGCAACGAAGGGACCGGCTGAGCAGTTATCCCCCACAGTCCGCGGGTGACGTGCACCCAGGAGCTGCGCAAGGTGACGAGCAAGGCCCTTCACCCCTCCCCGAATGGAAAGAGGAGAGGGGGACAAGGGGGGAGGGGCAGAGACAGTAGCAACATCACCCACAATGGGTATACGCTGCTACCATCATTCCAGCCAACCGGAAGGCGCGCCTCTCATTGACAAGGGCCCCAAGGCCTCCGGGAGGAGCAATGCTGGGATTACCAATGATCTCCAGCCCTGCCACCCGGCCGAGTTTCAAAAAGACCAAGAGGTTCACCGCACCAAGGACTAGGTTCATTCTCCGAGCGTCAGCACCAATATGAGGCAACAATTGCCCCGAGCAGAAGCCGGTATTCTCCCTCTTCGTGTGTACCTTGCATATTATGAGAGAATAGGCATTAGAAATACTCCAAAAAGCATTATTATACATAAATATAATATAAATAACAGTAGGTAAACATGATGCAAAATGGACGTATCAGCGCGCCCTCCACCCTTGCCGCCACCTCACGGCTCTTCTAACTTGGACACCAAGTCCCGTGGGTGTCTTCTGGTCCAAGAAAAACCATTGCAAAGTTTTATTCCCTTTGGACTCCATTTGGTATTCCTTTTATGTGAAGCTCAAAAACAAGGAAAAAACAGAAACTAGCACTAGGCTCTAGTTTAATATGTTAGTGTCAGGACCCCGATCCTAAGTCACACCGATCTAGCATGTAACACATCATATCACTTTGCGGCCTCACGCACGGTATTTCCACGGGTGTCGCCTTACCATGGCCCGGGACCGTTTATGCCTTTTGGCTCACGTATATGATAGTGCCGCTAGCATCCATATGACAAAGAACCCGGGCCGACATGGCTAGTCGTGAACCCAAAGCGGCGCTTAACCTATGGGGACAGGCATACATGAATCACATCGAGCATGTCGGTCATCAACGTATAGATTCGGGCTGTAACCTTTGGGCTATGAGGACTCGGTGAACCGGGCTGTAGCAGGCTAGGCAAGACTCCGAATAACACCGCTGACATTTCCCGAAGGACGAGACATAGGAACGAAGTGAAACACATGCCGGCCAGTCAAGTGTCCAAGCAGTAGTCTTTGGGCTAGCAGGACTCGGTGAACCGGCTGTAGCGGACTACTATCGCCGAAGCACGAGACTACATTTCCCCATATGAGAGGCTGCCAAGAATAAACAACTAGTTTGTCGGATCCCACACATACCAAGCATTTCAAACATACACACAATATGCTCAATATGTGTAGATACAACATGGCATCACAACATAACTCTACGACTCAAATATTTATTCATTAGGCTCCGAGGAGCGAGATATTACAAACATGGGTCTCATGACCCAACACTCGAGCATACAAGTCAAAACACAAGCGGAAGCTAAACATGTATGAGTACGACAACTATAAATGAAAAAGGTGAGAAGCCGACTATCTACCAGATCTGCCGAGGGCACAAGATCGTAGCTGAGGTAACAAGCTAAACGTCAAGTCCAAGCGGAACTACTAGCGAGCACGAAGTCTCTCTCGCAAAACATAAAATAAGCAAACGTGAGTAAAAACGCATTTAGCAAGACTTACATCGTAACTAGCTACATATGCATCATTATCAAAAGGGGTGGTGGAGTTTAAGCTGCAGCAAGCCAGCTTTGACTCAGTGGCTATCCTAAACTACGACTGCAAGTAACTCTTTTAAGGTGGCGCACACGAGTCCACATATTCACCATATCAATACACCACTATGGACCCGCTCCCGTCTCCCTACGAGAACGCCATCCATAGCACTCACGCTTATCTTGCGCATTTTAGAGTATCCACTTTCACTTGTCTACGAACTGATATAGGCAACCCAGAAGTCCTTCTCCGTGGACACGGCTATTCGAATAGATCATGTTAACCCTGCAGGGTGTACTTCTTCACACACGCTCACCACTTACCGCTGCCATACACGACATGTACTCGGCAACATTCAAGCGGAAGCCCAACGTGGGTGTCACCATGACCTACCTAAACACACAAGTCCCAAGTCCAGTTTATCGCCTATTCGGGTTCCATCCATAGGAGTCCGCTGAGGTTTCCCATACAGCCCTAACGATGTGTATGAGGTTCCCGAGACACCAAACAGGCGAATCGGTACACCGGGCCACGGTGTGCCTACCGCAACACAACCCACCCCTATGGTCGGCTGCTATGCGGCCCCCAAAGATACTACAAACACCGAAACTACTTGCAACTCCCTGACTGGGAACAAGGGTGGTTAAGAAGCCGAGAGGGTCAATTAAGGATCCCAATGCGTGGTAGTAACTGTTTCATGGATCACAAACACAGAACTCAGTTCCTGAGGACGGTTGCAATGAGACAACCCACCATGTACTCCTACATGGCCTCTCACCGCTACCTTTACCAAATCGTGTTCACACACTTAGCTCACACACACAGTAGGGCATGTTCACACACCATTCCAATTCATTCCCGATGAATCAGACCTGACTCAACTCTAAGCAAAGAGGTGCACGACAACAAGCATGAATGAGTAGGCACAACATGGCTCAAACAACTCCTACTCATGCTAGTGGGTTTCATCTAATTCTTGTGGAATGACAGGTCATGCAGAGAGGATAAAGGGGTTCAACTACCGCAGCAAGTAACACATGAGTCGTTGTTGTCCTAATGCAGTAAAATAGAGCAGGGTAGAGAGTGGGATTATATCGGAATGGACAAGGGGTTTTGCTTGCTCGGCACTTCGAAGATAATATAGTTCTTCATCGGTGTCATCGAACAATCGTTTAACGCCGCTTCATCGAGAGGGGACAAATACCGCAAACAAGAGAGAACACAATCAATGCACTGCACATTCACATGAATGACATGTCATGTTAAGGTACTGAATTCACCTAATGCAAAATCTAGCCAAGTTAATTGAAGTGGAATTCAAACAAGAACAAATTCCAACTCCAAATGTTATTTCATAAATTTCCCTAATCATGATTCATCCTATTCAGTGAGGTTAACTTGTTTAATCATGCATGAAAGTGCCATAAACAGATTCTTCATATTTTTCTAATCATTTTTCATATATAAATTATTTAATTTGGAGTTACGGATTAAAAGTTATGAATATTTGAAGTTTGGGGTATTTTTTGAAATTTCCTGAATTAAATTAAATCGAGAAAAAGAGTATTATCACGACCGACGTCGCAGTGACGTCGATGGTCAACGAGACATGGTCCGGGTCAAACCTCGATGGGTCCCGCGTGTCAGAGTAATTAGCTTAACTAAATTTTAATTAAAACTAAACCTATTTAGTTAACAGGGCTGGGCCCCACCTGTCATTGACTCAGGAGAGTCAACCAGGGCCCACCCGTGGTCAAAGTCCACGTCGGCTGCCGGCGTTTAGCCGCCGGCGAGCCCGACGCGGCGGCGCAAGTGAATTTTGCCATTCCGGCGACCAAATGGCCATGGAGGGCATCTAGGAGGAGCTGGGAGGAGCCAAGCTCTTGGTGGAGTTAGCTGGGTCGGGTGGGAATCGGCGCCGGCGACTTGTTTGGCGGCGGCCGGAGCTTGGGCGAGCTCGGGCACGTCGCTAGGAGGCACGGCAGGAGGTGCGGAGGGGTGCTGCGGGTTCCTGGTGCTGCGCTAGCACAGAGGTGGGGTTGGCTTCGAGCCATTGTGGCTCTAGCCACGCCGGCGACGAGGCACGGCGGCGGGCGAAGCCGGCCATGTGGGAACGGTGGCTAGAGGAGGAAAGCGAGTCGGGGAGAGGGGAAGCAGCAGAGGAGCTCACGGCGGGTGGAGCGATGGCATCGGCGAGCCTGGGAGGCACCGAGCCATTTAATCGGGCGACGGCGACCGGCGGGTCCGAGGAGGGGAAAAACGGCGGGGCGGCGCCTTGGGGCTTCTCCGGTCGCGTGTGACGGCAGGGAGGGCGAGGATGGAGTGGCGGAGCTTGTGGGCTAGTCGGGGGAGCGAGGGAGGCCCTGTGGCCGCGGTGGTGGCGAGCGGCGGCGACGAGCTCCGCTCGGTGGGAGAGGGAGGGAGCCAGAGGAGGGGAGAGGCCACGAGCGAGGGAGAGAGGGATCAGGGGGGGTGCGTGGCGCTCGGGGAAGCGTCCAGGGGGAGGAGGAGGCTGCCAGGCAGGGAGGAGGTGGCCGGCGTGTGGCCACGCTGCCGGGCACGCGCCCGCCATCTTGGGCGCGAGGAGGAAGGCGACAGGAGCCAGGCGGTGGTGGTGGGCTGGGCCGCTGGGGCTGGGCCGGTTGGTGGGCGCCAGATAATCCAGGTAAGATTCTCTCTCTTCTCTTTTTTTATTTGTTTTAGTTTTCTAATTTTCTGTAACTTTCAGGGCTTTATTAAAAATACTAATGCTACCCCAAAAATCAAACTTGCTCAGGCCTACTGTTTGGAAAATATCCCACAAAGAAACATTTAAGTTTATGATTATTTGAGCATTTAAAATATTTTATAGCATTTAAATGCCCAAATGCAAATACTTAATGAATTAATCCAAAGTGACCAAATATGTCATGAAAATGTGCAGCACCTCCGGTTACGGTTTAAAGCATTTTTCCAGAAATGATGAACATTTTCTAAAGCCATTTGAGATCACTGGAAAATATTTTTGGTTGAGCCTATTTGAATTCCTTTAATGCTAGGGTTTAGGCAATCCCCATTTCAAATTTCATGAAAATTAAACATGATGCATGGATGCAATCCCACTAGGTTACAAGCAAGCTCTAGGGCTGTGACAGTTAGTCCCAAAATTAATTTAAAATAGCATATTAATGCATATAAAACATCCAAAACAGATAATATAATAGCATGGAACAATAATTTTTTTTAGATATGTTGGATACGTATCAGGGGGAATGCGTTCATAGCTAGGACTCCCCTCCCGGCAACACGAAGTGTGTGTGTGTGTGTGTTTGGGGGGGGGGGGGGGTAGCAACAGTAACGTGTGTTTTGTGCGACACGTGCCACATCAAAGTTGTGCATTGGGCATTTGAACAGTAAACCACCCCTTTCATACATATATTTGGTCCACATGCAAGTGTGTTCGTGTTCTAACCCTTTCCCGCGTTTTTTTGGCCAAATTATAAACAACAGTCGAGTCGGACGCAGCAACCATCTGCGATCGGGTACAAAATAGACACGGTTTCCTAAGACTACCCGTGTGCCGTGCCCCTGCCCTGTCACCCACATGACCATAGTAGTTTCGGCTCCACGAGGCTTCCGTCCCCCTCTCAAAAATATCTACTCCCTCGCAATCTCGAAAATATCTACCCGCGTAGATGGTTTTTCTGTTTGATAGCACACGATTAGTATGTCTGGATTGTGTGCAATGTCTGTTACTCCCGCCCTGCTTCAATCAGTAGATCCAAATTTTCCGCCTCCATCCCTCCCAATCTCAAAAATATCTCCTTGCAGTCTCAAAAATACCACCTTGGACCCCCTCCACACACAAACCCCAAATCCTTCGCTCACCCAAAATCCCCCGCTCACACACATACACAACACCCCTCCCTTGCTCCAAACCTAGCTAGGTCGCCACCACCACCGCCGCGCCGCCTCCATCGTCAACCTCTGCCGATTTGGCTGTGCAGTTTACCCACTGATATACATACCCTCGCCGCCCTGAGTTTCTTAGATGACACCTGCAAAATGCCCCCTTTGCAAGAGACCCCCATCCCCACCCTCTCCCCCACTCTAGAGCATTGCAGCCTAAGCTTGGCTACGCTTCTCGGCGAGCTTGAGGAGTGAATGGTGCAAAAGAGCTTTACCGCGGCATCTTCACCCGACATCGGCGAGGTGGATGCCGAGGGAGCTGTTGATGATGATTGGACCTTGAGTGAGCCTTTCAATCAGCGGGCTAGAGTATTCCGGCATGTCGCAGACGCCGGCTACGATATCGAGGTTGTCGACACCGATGGCTTGACGCGGTTTATGTCACAGTTTAAGTTGCCCACCCCCAACCATTCGGGTTCGACAACCGTCGATCTCATCGATGGCCCTGCCGCTGATCTCATGCGGCTCATTATGAACAATTTTCCATCCTTCATCGCCATGGAGCCCCTTTTGTCATTTATGAAGGACACGTTCTACAACGCTATCTTGGGATCCTCAGCTGCCAAGTCAGACCTCATCGACGGCGACCACGAGGAGGAGCCAATCTGTGACAAGTGAGGAAACCCATGATTTGTTCTCTCAAACCCCTTTTGTAGTGATAACCTGCCCAGTATTTATTGCTATATTTGAATTTTTGCATTACGCCTTGTTTATTTCTATGGTTTATGGTTGTTCGGTTGTTTGTAGTTAGCATATGTCCAGTTTCAATTGCCATCTTTGGTTGTTTATGGTATGTCTTGTTTATTTAAGCTATTAACAGTGTGATGTTCTATATGTGCTAGTATGAACTGTGCAGTTCAATTTCATCAGTACAAAATTTAACAATAGCTCTATGTATGACTATATTTGGTTACTGTTAAGCATGTTCTAATCCCTCCAAATCTTTTTAGTGCGCATATAAGATTTGTCTAAAGTCAAGCCTCGTAAAAGTTTGACCAACTTTATAGAACAAAATACCAACATGCACAATATGAAATAAATATCAGTACATGTGTCATGACTTAAATTTTCATATTGTATAACTTTAGCATGTTAGATGTTGATATTTTTTCATATAAATAAGGTCAAACTTTATGAAGTTTGACTTCAGACAATTCTTATATACAGAGTAAAAAGGACCAAAGGGAGTTTTGAGCACGCCTTTCCATTTGATTTAATAATCGCACTGTTTGGATACTCTAACTTAGCTAGAGGTTAGATTTACTTTCTTGCTCATGATAGTTAAAAGGGAGATAGAGAGATTGGTGGCATAGTTGATTGTATTGCTTGAGCCTCGTGGGCATATATATAGGAGTACATGGGCATCTTGGAGTACAAGTCAAGGTAGAATAAATCCTACGCTATCCCACGTTTCCTAAATAACAATGATACTAAACAATGACTAACCCTGAACTAAACCTAGCCCAAGAGGTGGTTGGATGACAGTGTTAGATTGACAATAAATGCACCAGGAGAACTAGCCCCAATCAGCACCTCTTGGGTGGGATAGTTGTTTTGGGTGGGTTTGACGCAACTAGCTCAAACTAGCCCTCATCTTTGGATACTTTAGGGCTCTTTGAGCCCAAACTAGCTCAAACTAACTCTAACCCATGGATCCAAACAGGGCCAATACCTAGTGTACTTAAACCTGCACAATACAAGTTTGAATGACTACGTTTGCTTGTTTTTAAATATTAGGCTTGTTGTAGTTGATAACACACCTTTCCACTTCTTGTTTTTAAACATTAGGTTTTTAACAATTTGGTCTTGCACATGTAGGTCCTACTGTCAGAGGTTTTGACGCACTATTTCACCTTTTTTTCATATGTGGAAATGAGTTTTCCATGAATATTAGTCAAGCCAAGAAACTCAGAAAGATTTTTACAATAAAGAAATTAGCGACAAAACACAACAAGATCTTTGTATGCACAATGAACAGGACATCAGTTCACTACGGGATGGTACCAACTGTTATACCTTGTTTTTTAATTCCTTTGCGCCATTTCAAATCTAGAGAAGATATTTATGCATATCCTTGTTTTCAGGCCTTTCCAAAGCAGTTCGCTGATGATTACCTCTCAAACCACCTGTATGGTCAGGAGGCGAGGAAGATTTTCGTACAACACCCACGGTTCAATATTGAAGTGTTCCTGAAGAGGATGAAGGATGGATGGTCAATCATCCACATGCACTGGCCTAAAGTTGCAAATACCTTCAACAGCAAAGAAGGCTCAATATTCGCCTTCAGCTTCAACAATTTTCCAAATGAGATTCATCTTTCTATGTACCGTCTATGATGCTAATTTCAAAAGGTTATAGATGTTGCATCTGAAACTTGGTGTTGGTGCAGTTGTGTAATGGGGTAGATGAGTGCTGAAGCTATATGATGTTATACTCTGATGTATTTCAATTATGAAATCCTGCTTCCTTAATATGGAAATGAAATATATTGTGTGCTTATTATGAAATGTCAATTAGATTAATAAATGGATTAGTAATAATAGGGTAATTAGCCTGCTAATTGGGGTTTTCTATTGCAAACTGTTATATAGAAAACACCGTGGGCGATGACCTCAGGCAATGCACATAGTTTCTAGGAATAAACCAAGTTGGATCAATGAACAATCACACATGACATCCTCTTGAAAATTGTTTGCATTAGGCCACCTTGCACAAATGTTTACCACATAAAAATTGTATGTGATGGACATCCTATGGCACAAAGTTTCTTATACGCACTGTGTGTGATGCATTCGGCAAGAAAAGATAAAATTGTTAATATCATGTGCAATGGCAACGCTATCACAAACGATTTAATGGGGAAATTGTGTGTGATGTACTTGTGAAAAGAAGCGCTTTCCTTGGAGTGACTGTGTGGTAAGTATATACGAATGGAAACATACTTCTTAGATTAACTATGTGGGATGTACATACTGACGGAATTGTATTTCTTGGATTTACTATGTGGAATGTACATACGAACAGAAATGTTTAGCCGGGACTGACTGTGTGGGATGTACTTACGACCGGAAACGATTTGGCATGTATAATTGTATATTTTAGCACAACTGTATGTATAACCGTATTTGATCGCTCGCCCGTCGCAGACGATGTCATTTTGCGAAGCATGTGTACCAGGAGGACCTATTCCCGTTGGCTTCTGGGTCGTGTGGGAAGGACCCCCATATCGCAGTCACTCACTTGGCGACGGTTCAGAATACCGTCATGGAAAGGGGTTAAAAACCGTTTGTATAGCACCTCGCTGTACCCGTGTTACCAAGATTTTCTATGTGGAAGATGCCTTACATATTAACTGCCATGTAGCGATGCATGGTAAGAGGAGGGTACTGGGCATCGAGGATGTTGAGCACGAGGACGAGTATGATGAATTTGCTGAGTTGCCAGCCAAGGGGTCATGCACCAGCCAAACAGAGAAGCGTAAAATCATCAGAAAAACCTAACTTCATTCAGGATCAACTTAATGATCCCAGTTCCCCCATGTACATGGGAATTAAGCCATAACACTAATTTTTATGCCTCTTCTGCTACTTAATTCATTCAATTTAGTACTGTTGCGTGTACTGAATTTGTGAGTTATGCCCGACCTTCTATTGATGTAAGAATGGTTAATATATTGACCTTGATATGGTGTCAGCACATGCAATGGATTTGAACTATTTATGATTATTATACCCTAGAGGTAGCACACTCAATTGATCTCACTCTAGTATGTATGAATAGGAGATATGCAATCTGGTTTGCGAATAGCACACAGTTCATTCATGAAAGCCATGTGCCGACCAAACCACGCGCTGATGTGAGGTGTGCGTTCTGGTTGGCCAGAACCCAAACCCCATGGGTCGTACGTCTGCACCGTTCGATGCTCCCAGATCGAACGACAATCCTCATCCCTTTCATCAAGACATGCGATATGCGGTTGGGATTTGATTTATATGCAGAAAATGCACAGTAAATGTAGAAATGGCTTAAATATAGCAAACAAGACCTGAAATGCGCCAAAAAAATCAAACCTGTCTTATAACGGTGATTTCGTTCTGTGGAAATTCTTATGAGGCCAAATGATGAAGTCACCGGCTACTGGAGTTTGAATTTCCACGTCTCCTTTTCGGAACTACGATCCTTCTTGTGAGATGCTCCGGTTTCAAAGGATCAATCATCAAAATGTGTGCCAAACTTTACCAAAAATTTTCCACGGGGTTGTGAGAGCACACCATGGTGACACCGGTTTTTCATGAATTTCCAACTCCATCTGAATTTCCTGTAATTAAAATACCAACTAGTCCTATGCCGGTGGCGCACCTACATGACGAAATGTTTGAAAATTCTCCCTGCTTCACAGACAATGGATGAAAACTCACAAAGTGACACACAATTTTTTTCTACACCTTCTTTGCTAACACCCACATGTAGTTGTAGTAGGGTTTTGATTTTATATGCACTAAATGCACGGTAAATGCAAAAAATGGCTTAAATATAGCAAACGAGACCTGAAATGGGCTACAAAATCAAACCTAGGGTACAATGGTGATTTCTTACTGTTGAAAGAAGTTCGACGAAAAATGATGAAATCACCGACGATTGGAGTCCGAATTGCCGCATCTCCTTTTGGGAACTATGATCCTTCTTGTGAGATGCTTCAGTTTCGAAGGAGTGAGCATCAAAACTTGTGCTGAACTTTACCAAATTTTTCCATGGGGTCATGAGAGCACGCCACGGTGACACACCGATTTTCGTGATTTCGGGATCTATATGCATTTCCTGTAATTAAAATACCAATGGATTCCACGGTGCCCGCACCCAACGGCCGAAATGTTTGAAAATTATCCCTGTTTCTCGGACAATGAATGAAAACTCGCAAAGCGACACACAAATGATATTGCTAACTCCCACACTCCCACATGTACTTGCGACACGGTTTTGATATATATATATATATATATATATATATATATATATATATATATATATATGTATGAACTAAATTCAGGTTAATGCAAAAAATGGCTAAAAATAATAAACGAGACCTGAAATGTGCCAGAAAATCAAACCTAGGGTACAATGGTGATTACTTATGGTGGAAAAAAATCGAGGCGAAATGATGAACTCACTTGTTCATTCAAACGAAAATATGATGTTAGTTGACATAAATGTTTTGAAATAGCACACGGTTCATTCATGAAAGCCGCGTGCCTACCAAACCATGGCTGATGCCCCCCTACTGCGTGCGATGTGAGTCGTGCGTTCTGATTGGCCAGAATCCAAACCCCACAGATCTTACGTCTGCACCGTTGAATGCTCCCAGATCAAACAACGATCCTCACCCCTTTCATCAGCAGATACACTTGCGGTTGGGATGTGATTTATATGCACAATAAATGCAAAAACTGGCTTAATTATAGCGAACGGGACCTGAAATGTGTCAGAAAATCAAAGATGTGGCATAATGGTGATTGCGTACCGTGAAATTTTTTATGAGGCCAAACGATGAAGTCACTAGACACTGGAGTTTGATATGCCAAGTCTCCTTTTGGAAATTATGATCCTTCTTGTGAGATGCTCAGGTTTCCAAACAACATTCATCAAAACTTGTGCCAAACTTTACCAAAATAATTCCACGGGATCGTGAGAGCACGCCACTGTGACACACCGATTTTCATGTCTGCATTTCCTGTAATTAAAATACCAACTAGGCCTATGCCGGTGGCCGCACCTGCAACCAAAATGTTTGAAAATTCTCCCCGCTTCTCGGACAACGGACGAAAACTCGCAAAGCGACACACAAATGATTTGCACACCTTCTTTGATAACACACACATGTAATTGTAGTAGGGTTTTGATTTTATATGCACTAAATGCACAGTAAATGCAAAAAATGGCTTAAATATAGCAAACGAGACCTGAAATGGGCCAGAAAATTGAACCTAGGGTCTATCGGTGATTGCTTACCATGAAAAAAATCGAGGCAGAATGATGACGTCACCGATGATTGGAGTCTGAATTGTCGTGTGTCCATCTGGAAACTATGATCCTTCTTGTGAGATGCTCCGGTTTCCAAGGTGCGAGCATAAAAACTTGTGCCAAACTTTACCAAAAAAATTCATCGGGTCATGGGAGCACGCCATGGTGACACACCGATTTTCGGACTCTATATGCATTTCCTGTAATTAAAATACCAACAACGCCTACGCCTATGGCCACACCCTACAGACGAAATGTTTGAAAATTCTCCGTGTATCCCGGAAAATGAATGAAAACTCGCAAAGCGACACACAAATGATGTTGATAGCACCTACATGTAGTTGTGACACGGTTTTGATATATGTGTGTGTGTATATATATACAGCCGGTCTATTCTGCTAATATTAGCATAATAACTATTCTGCTGAACGCTCAACAGAAGTGCACTACATCTTCTTTAAGATGAGCACTGAAATGCTTCACGGGAGAACTGCTTCCTTTTTTGGCAGTCCGCCCGTGCTTTTTGTGTGGAATTGGGTGTTGCGGGATGATTTAATTTGTTCCTGGATCTCATCTGACCTTTATTCTTTGTAATTTACAGGAAAAGCGACTAAAATCTTTGCAAATCGAGCGATTTGGAAAGACGAGCATTCTCTGTTCGTTCGTGTTCGCGTCGGATGCGACTTTTTCGTGCTCGGATGTTGTTTCTTAGTAGGAATTATTTGATTGCGTTCATTTTAATCGGTCTGTTTACTCTACAATTTGTCTAATTTTTAGGAGCTAGTTTTCAATTTCTAAAAAATCGATTGTGTGGGCGTGTGAGCTTCGTCCGCTCTTCTGTTCTTGTTGTTTTTCTGGATTTTGTGTGCCGATGCATTTTTAATCTTGTAATTAGTTTGTCTTTTTGGTTTGAATTCACTGTATCGCGCCTGTAATGTTCGTATTTTTGTGTGCATTTTTAAAAATAGTGCATGCTGTTCATCCCAGTGGTCGTGGGTGAAAGTGCAATCATGCCCTTACATCATGTTTTGATGTTGATGACAATATATATGTAGGGGACTAACTATGTTCGTCAAGTGAATATGAGGTGTTAGTCCCCGGGTCATCAAAAGTGTGTGGATCGTGAGTATACGAAGTGGATTTTACTCAAGGAAGACGTATGAAAATGAATACATTTTTGTTTTCTTTAGTATAGGATCCCGTACTATTAAGAGGGGATCGATAGGGTTAGTAAAAGACTTGCTCTTGACACAAATCTCCTTCCCAAAATTCATTAGATCTATCACTATACTCTCTAGCTCATTCTGCCTCTGGCCATGCCGGATGTCCGTGCTACCAGCCAGAATTCTGGCCCGCACGCCAGATATCCATACCTTGCTATCCAGAAAACAATATATGGTGGTGCTTCCTCCGGATGTCCGGGCTGCCTGCCGAATGCCGGGCCACCTGCCGGATATGCAGCCCGCATGCCAGATATCCGGACCCTTCTATCCAGAGTACAATACATGGTGGTGTTTCCTTCTGGATGTCCGGCCCTCCATGCCGGATGTGCGGGCTCTCCATACACCCCGGATTTCCGGGCCTCCATGCCGGATGTCCGGCCCGAGCTATCCAGAGAGTGTCTTCAGTTGCGTGGGCCAGCCGGATGTCTAACCACCTTGCCAAATGTCCATGCCCTCTGTTTTGTTCTTTGCTTTCTGCTTCTGTTTACATATACTACTGTCACACCCTGATTTTCATGCCACTACACTTAAGCTAACCATCATGATAAAACGTGGTTTGACAAAAACTTTTGAGTGTCTTGGACCTTGCCTTGATTGGTTTTTATGCATTGTTTGCAAGTGCTCTAAAAATAAAATAAATCCTCCAACTCTTATACTCCTTCTCCTTGATCCTAAAACCTTTCCCAATGATCATGACATGTGTATAGGACATAAAAATAATTTCTTACAAAAATAAGTTGGCCAAATAGTATTTTCAAAAAATTAGTTTTTCAAAAACCCCTGAATTGAGGTTTGCACTGCAAGTACTTAATTAAGGGCAGTAAAAAACTTTCCAAAAATATATTTGACTCCTATTAGATATAGGATACCCAGAAACCACAAAAATATAATTTTAAAAGTTATTTACCTATTTTATTTAAAAGCTTTTTCTTAAGGCCAGAAATGGTCTTTAATAGGGAAAAATTATTTTATTGTTTTAAAAATATTTTACAAAAACCTAGGGAAACTCAGAGGACATATATTGTCCATATAAAAGAGTTTCAACACATGGTCATGTTCAAAATATTGGTCAAATCCATCAAAAACCCTTTCTAGATATTTCAAGCTTTTGAAATATTTACAAAGGAAATATTCTCCAAAAATTCCAAGAAAATTCTAGCATGTCACATATGACATGTTTGATGATCTTGACAAGTATCATGTCATGGAGAATAGTATAACCCCATGAAATCCCCTCAAAACCAATTCTGTCCATTTTGAAGTTTGAGCAAGTTTACATTGCCAAACATGTCCAAATGTTCTCAAACCTTTTGAGCATGCTAAACCGGTCTAATAATTCATCTAGACCAAATGGCACAAGTTGGAGAAAATGTTATATTGATCAAAGTGCTCCAAAACCCTCTCTGACCAGAATCTAATTTGAACAACTTTGTACTACCAACTTTCTTTCCTTGACCCCAACCTTGGTGAGCATATTCACATGACCAAATGAGGCCACTACACCTAATGGTGCATCAAGGAGAAGTGATTTGCTCAACTAGATTTACACAAGTTCATTTCTGCTAATTTCTAGGGTTTGCCAAAGTTACATTGGCAACTTTCTTCAAATGAGATCAAACTTGGTGATCATCCTCAATTATATATTCCATTTGATCATGTTGATTCTCATGTCAAGTGGGATCCATTTGCTTGACCAAACTACCATCAAACACCTTCTGCCATAATTTTGTGATCAACATTTGGGGCACCAGATGGATTCTCCTTGAGCCACAATTCCTACCACGCCATGTCCTAGAACCCCTCTACCACTGGCAAAAGTTGGATGGCTTCAGCTCAATTATTTGGGGTGAGAACCTCATTTTTCATCTTTGTCCAACAACTTTCCCTCCCTTTCTGCTCTCCCCCCTCTCTTTCTTTGACTTTGCTAGCTCTCCAACGTCACCCCAGGCTTTAGCCCATCACCCAGCACACTCCAGACGCAAGTGGACACGGCAGAAACGCATAAGCAGCGCTCATGCCAGCCAAAAGCCTGCTCTGGAGCGCGCTACAGTGGCGGCCGAGCCTTGCCGCCGCACTCCCGTCCACCTCGGGCCGCCCAAGCGCGCGAGTCGACGCGCCTCGTCGTCTGCGACACGCCACGGCCTGGTCCCCCTCCCCTTCTCCCTCCCATCGCCTCAGACGCACGCTAGAGCCGCTGAGAGCCCCAATGGGCGAGCCCACACGCTGTGGCGCCCGCCACTTCGCCGCTCCTTCCCCCTTCCCCTCTCAGACCATCTCTACAAACGCCTGGACACGCACACACGAGCCCCGTGACCCCTAGCAACGGCAACAACCTCGCGGCCAAGCACTCGTCCACGGTGCACCATCGCCCGCCATAAAGGCCACCCCGAGCCCTCTCTCGCCTCCTTTCGCTCCCTCTACCTCCTTTGCATCACCCCGACCGGCTCACTCCTTTCCTTGCGCCCTCCTTGCACCTCTATGGCCGGAGCCGAGCCACCGGCCTCCTCCTAAATTCCCACAAACCAGGGCTCCTTCCCCCCTCCTTTCTCCATCAGGAAAACCCCCAGGCCACGGAGGAACCTCCCCCCTCTTTTTCCTCTGCTCCGGTGCCCCGTAGCGCCAATGCCACCATCACCTTCGGCCTCGTCCGCCGCGACCAACGCCCTGCTCGACCCCGTACTCCTAGGCGACCGTGCCACCTGCGGATGGATGTGTATTGGCTCCCTGAATACGCCGGTGGGCCGAGCACCGTGGGAGGTGGTCGGGGTCGCCGGCAATCATCGCCGGAGTCGTCGACCGCGCCAGCCGCTCGAGGTTGAAGACGACCGTGACGGTTTGTGGGCGGGCCCTGCACGTCAGCGAGTCAGCGCCCGGGCCTGCGGGTTTTAAGTGGAAACGGCTTCGCCGAATCCGCCTTCGACGTGGCCCTCTCCCGCATGCTGCTGAGCTGCTGGACCGGCCCACTAGCTATCTCACGCCCAGTGCTTCTTTTAGGTATAAGCCTAAACTTTTCCTTTTTCTTTTATTTTGAACTTCTAAAATCCATAATCAATTCATTTTAACTCCAAATTTGTTGATTCAAATTTCTAGTGACTCCATAAATCACTCTCTATCACATGGTACTACTGTCACATTTTCCAAGAGATATTTGTTTCACAATTGTTTATCAAAGTCTTATTTTTCCATTTCTGTGATAAACTTTAGAAAATCACAGAGAGCTCATGTTTGATCCAAATGCCATGATTCAAATTCCTAGATGCTTCTAAGTTCATAACTTAGTTTATGAACATTTTTCTTAATACTTTCTGTACCCCACAAAATAATGAGCCATTTCTTCATATTTTTCAACTTTGCAAATCCATAGAATATTCATTTGAACACCAAATCCAGTGAAACAAATTTCTAAATGTTTCTAAAATCATGCCTTATTTAGTGGGTACTTTTACTCATTTTTATAAAAAGGCATTCTGTGCACAACCTGCAGATCCATTAAATCCATTGATTCCATCATATTGAAATGTTCAGAAATATTCACTAATCCAATTCCAATGAAACCACCCTGGTTATTTTTCATATGACCATGGAAGTCCTAGAAAAGTCAAATCCGTATTTTTAGAGCACTTTTATTTCCTGCCTTGTTGTGTTGCTTATTATGATTGTTTCGACGTTAGTTGACGAAGTAGACGGAGTACTTGGAGAAGGACCGAAGATCTCAAGACTACGATGAACTGTGCAAGCAGCCCTTTGACCATGTCTATGAAACCCTTTTTATGCATGTCATATAGCACCATATTGTTGTTGCAACGGAATCATGATGAGGTAGTAACCACTTGATGACCCTACCTTCTTAGGAGGGTTATGCCGGTGGGAGTAGATAGGATGCTAAAGTAGTGCTACGCAAAAAGGGACGGGAATATGCATGGTGAAGGAGACAAAGTATTTACAAAAGACTTTAAGAAAACCCTTTCGGGTGCCACTTATGCCCGAAGGAGATGATGAGTTGGGTAGCCACTTGATGACGAAGTGGTGTACCGAGGCAAGTGTGTGTGTTGTTTTCAAAACGGATTGGTTTAAGTTGCGATCGTTACTCCAACCTTACATGCACAACCACTCTACCCTTATATGGGAAAGGGCATTATTGATTACCTAGGCCGATACTAGCTTGGAGCCCGCATTACTAGTGACGGGGGAGAGTTGGTGCTTTCTCTCGGGACGGGGTCGTGCCAGGTAGGGCGGCCATGACTGTCTTTACAGGGCACCGGATACACCGTTGTGTCCCCTCTCGGATGTTACGATCTCGAGTGAGTCTCGTATGATGTACATCATGAGGATACGGAACAACGAGTGGACTCCTTGTTAGTGTCGTCTAGGGAAAGGTAGTGATCGGGTGCTTACCCCGGGTACTTGAGGTATCACGGGTCGTGGATGACACGGAAGTTCCCCGAATCTTGTGGGTAAAATGTGCAACCTCTGCAGAGTGTAAAACTATTTGAATAGCCGTGTCCACTGTCAAGGACAGTTGGGTAACCGCTCTTGGGCTACGTCCACATGTTTACGGACCAGTGTTTGTGTTTGGATAAGTGGGAAGATCTACTTGGGTCGAGTCAAAGGACTTGACATGATTGAGTTGGGTTGGTGCCCACTCTATTTATGTTGATATCTGTAACCTGTCCTCATGGTTACTTGAATTCTCTGATGCATGTCTTACAAGTTGTTGAACATGTCATTGCACTCAAAACTAGCTTTCGCAAAAATTTACCTATATCATGCATTTTTGTATCTTGCCAAAACATGGGTTTCTTGTAGTACATTCAAAGTACTCATTGGCTTGCCAACGGGTTATTTTATTGGCGGGCATGAAAGAACGAGGATATGATGAAGAATACTTCATTGATGAACATGCGAGCTAGGACGCTTCCAGTCGAGAATGCTGTAGGGTTAAGGCAGATGGCATGGGTCCAAGTTATCGACGAAGATTTCATTGCAATGTTATACTCAAGACTTGACCATAATGGTCCTACTTGTGTAATACGTTATGTATGGATGTAAGCCTCTTGTTATTCAGCTTCTATGTGTTCAGTGAGCATTGATCTCTGGGATCACTGTACACGTGCATTCGGTGATCATGACTTATGAGTCGGGGTCCCCACAACTACACTAGGTTAAATGTCTGGCCCCGTGTCCCGGATGTCCAGCCTATCCGGTCAGTTACACTACAACGACCATATTTTCTCACACACTATATGTAGCCCTCTTCCCCCATGGGAGAGGGTTGACCATGCACTTTGAGCAAATGCTAGAACACATTTCACTCTCTCTCTCTCACTCTTCCACACCAAATCTTAGATTCCTAAGGGATTTGAGAGCATTTGAGAGAAGTTGTCCGACCAAGTGATAGATCCACTCCTTCCCCTTCTTTGCACCAAAGGAATTCATGATTTGAGCAAGTCTTGAGCTTTTCCCCATCGTTGTTGTTACTCTTGGAGGTTGGAGACTCCTAGGCGGTAGGAGTCTTTCGGAGAGGAATTAACCATTGTGATTACCCCCGGAAAAGTTTGTGAGGGTTTGGAGACTACCCCAAGGTCTACCACTAGTGGTTCAGAAACGCCTTCGTGGTGTTGTCTCAAAGGGAGAATAGGGTGAGCCTTCGTGGTAACATCCACCTCTCTAACGGTGACATAGCTTCCCTCCAAGGAAGTGAACATCGGCATACATCCTCGTATCCCGGAGTTGTGGTTATTCCTAACCCTAACTCTCTACTTGTGGTTACTTGTCTCTTAGCACTTACTTATATCATATTGTGCTTGCTTACTCACATATTTGTGTTACTTGTTTATCTTGCTTATCCCTTAGCATCATACTTGCAATTGTTAGCCTCACTTTCATATTCCGCACTATTGTCTAAAATTCCTAATAATAATTAAAATTTGTAATTGTACCTATTCACCCCCCTCTAGGTCCATCTCGATCCTTTCAAATGGTATTAGAGCCTCATGCTTTATATTTGTGACTTAACCGCCATAGAGCGAGATGAACCCCGATGGGGATCCCCTTGTTGTGGATCCAAAGAATACAGACACGTCTTCCACGGAAGTCAAGTCCTTCACTTCTGAGGATCTGGAACGGGCGCTTGCTAAGCAAAAGTAGGAGCATGATGCTTCTCTTGGGGCCTTGGTCCAAATGAGACTAGCCACACTAACCACGATGCTTGCACCACTTTCTGGTGGTGCGGCCTCGAGGCCATCTGTGCCTACTCCTTCACTTGGCCAACAACCTCCTAGTAATGAACACTCCAGTGTTCCTTGGCTTTATGAAAGACCCCAAATAGAGAAACCAAAGTATAACCCTCAAGGCAAACCTCCTTTACTTGATGACACTACCGATTTTTCTTCATGGAGAGTTGCTATGCAGGATCATCTTCGATATGGAAATGATGAGATGTTAGAGATCTTGGAGTATGGCTACCAAGCGGTTGACCCAAAGAATCTTACTCCAAGAGAGGTATATGACAAGAATCTCAACGACATAGCAACCATGTGCATAAGTAGAGGTATGACTGACAAGCAAAGGAGACCATACATACATATCACAAGTGCCAAGGAATTATGGGATAGCATTGTGAGGACCAAGACCGGTACCTCCACTCTCTGGCTTGCTCAATATGAAATTGCCAAGGGTCAATTGCAAAACTTTTGTATGGAGAAAGGTGAATCTCCCAAGAAACTCCTTGAGCATCTCATGACTCTCACCGCTGACATTGAGTCACGTGAGTGTGACAAGACACAAGATGGATTCAACTTGACTAAGCGATTTCTCGTGGATAAGTTGCTCCATGCTCTTGCTCCGTATCATCACCAAATGGTGTGGGACATAAGACAACACCATGGATTCAAGGAAATGACACTAGATGACATCATATCCACTTTCCAACTATTTGAAGAGTCAAAGGCAAATGCTACAAAACATCTTGCCATGCATGGTACCTCAACATGAAAAATCAATCTTGCTTTGAAGGCCAAGCATTATATGAAGAAGAGAAAAGTGAAGAAGAAGAAGATGATGAGGATGAAGACGGTGATGAGATTGACTCCGACGAGAGCCCTTCATATGAAGACATTGCCCTCTTTGTCATGAACTTTAGCGCAGGAAAATTCATGGGAAGATTCCAGAAGAAGAAAGTGAGAAAATGTTACAACTGTGAAGAAGCAACCACTTCTCCAACGATTGCCCCTATGAGAAAAGAGAAGATAAACCAAGGTTTTCCCAAGACCTTTCCCAAGAAGAAGTTGCCAAACCCTTTGAACTCAAAGCTCAAGAAGAGAGATGGGAAAGCAATGGTTGTTGAAGAATCCGATCTGGATGATGTTAGTGGTGTTGCCGGAGTTGCTCAAGATTCTCAAAACACCTTGAGGCTAGTCAACAAGAGTGGTGATGTTGTCACCTACAACTATATGAAAGACTACAAGGGCAACGCTCACAAGTGATTAATGCCAAAGGCCGTGGTAGAAGATGGAGAGGACCAAAATGTCAAGGTAACCCCACGATCAAATCCTCCTATTTTCACACTTCCTACTCGTAGTGATGAGTACCTTGATGCGGAGGATAATTATGATGATAATGATATAGATGACCCCATGTTTGCTAAATTAAATAAGGTCATGTGCTCCCTCAAAGGAAAGAAGCTCATTATGTTTCGTATGCTTATGGAGATGGTGGGTAAGCACACCGTCACCATTAAGGAACTGGAAACCCTCATAACCGAGGGAAAGGAAAAATATGAAATCCTTGAGCGGTAAGTCCAATATGAGGAAGCACGAAATGATGAACTGTGCTTGAAAATTGGTGCAAACATTGATGTTCATGCTAAAGATCTTGCCTCCTTGAAAAGGCTAAGGACTCTTGCGAAGAGTTGATGAATGATAAAAGTAAGCTTGCGAAGTCTCATGCTTCTCTCTCTAAGGATTGTGAGCTCCTTTCCGTGTCTCTCAAGACTAAGGAAGAAGAGCTCACCCTTCTTACAAAGTATTTTGAGACGCTCAAGCTTACTTATCTTGAAACACTAGCCGAGGCTTACTCTTCTCCTATTATCAATGTTTATGCTTGTACTACTAACTATAGTAGTGATCTAGCATCTATTCTTGAGGAGAATCGCTTTCTCAAGGCTCAAATCGAGAAAGGTCTCATGACATGTGCTCAAGGACAAAACAACCTTAATGAGGTTTTGAGCCAACACAATGAGGTGTTTGCCAAAGAGGTGCTCGGGTTTGACCCAAGCACAAGCAAGAAGACATCTTCTCAAAAGTGCACCACCCCTCTAAATGAAACATTTGTACAAGAAGGGCACAAGGAGAAAGGTAAGGTTGTTAGTGGGAAGGCCACAAGGGGCATGCTGTTGGATTGCGGGTTCCGGCAAAACCCTTAAGGTTCAAACTCTGGGGTGCGCACGAAGATCTCTCCCTCCCCTAGCTCGCTCACTCACCACGATCTCAAAACTCAACTCGTCAAACTTGAAGAACAAGGGACACAAGAGTTTGTACTGGTTCGGGCCACCGATGTGGTGTAATACCCTACTCCGGTGTGGTGTGGTGGATTGCCTTTTAGGCTGAGGATGAACAAGTACAAGGGAAGAACAGCCTCCTGAGGAGAGGTGTTCTTGAGCTCGGTGAGCTTGTGTGGTTGAGGTTGATCTGAATGATCCATCCCTTTGCTAAGGTGGTGCCTAGTCCTATTTATAGAGGCCAGGGTCCTCTCCCCAAATGTTAGGCGGGAAGGGATCCCACATAGGCCAATTTGAAGGGGGACAACTAGTACAAGCTATCCTGACAAAAGGTGGTCTTCGCCTGCTAAAGGCTCTGGTGGTGACGCCGTCGTGGGCTCTGCGATGACCTCCATCCTGTCGTCCTGCTAGTCTTGGTCTTGTTGCACCGATATGGAAACCTTTGCCTGATGCCTCGGGACTCTTCGCCTGTGCCTGCCCCTTTAGCACCAAAGAGGAAACCAGTACTCTGCGCCTGCTGGCGCCCGGCTGCCCTTGGTCGTCACGGCTCACATCACGGGAACCTCACGAGGTGCCCCTCGCCATGATCTCTCCGCTCCTCGTGAGCCAGCCTAGTGAGGCTGCCCCTGAGGAGGTCTTGTGTCGTCCGCCTCATGGGGCTTGGCCCCTCGCGAGGGTCTTGAGTGTTTGTTGGTGAAGATGGGCCATACCAGGCCGCTGTAGGAGCCACGCCGTGGGCCACAGGTAGGCAAGTCTGGGGACCACCGTCCCCAGAATGCCGACAGTAGCCCCCGGGCCCAAGGCGCGCTCGGACTTGGCTTCGAGACGAAGCCAAGGGGCAAGTTCGGAGCACCGCGGGCCCCAACCGCCTGCGGCCTTGATTGACGCGTGGCGACTGACGGGACGTGGGTGTCTCTGTTGGCGAATGTAGTAATTTAAAAAAAGTTCCTACGCGCATGCAAGATCATGGTGATGCATAGCAATGAGAGGGGAGAGTGTCGTCTACGTACCCTCGTAGATCGTAAGCGGAAGCGTTATGACAATGCGGTTGATGTAGTCGTACGTCTTCACGATCCAGCTCAGTGACATTCCGTGAACTCACGATCCAGTAGAGCTTCGGGGAAGAGCTTCGTTAGCACGACGGCGTGGTGACGATGTTGATGAAGTTACCGTCGCAGGGCTTCGCCTAAGAACCGCTACGATATGACCGAGGTGGATTATGGTGGAGGGGGCACCGCACTCGGCTAAGAGAGATCAATGATCAACTTGTGTGTCTATGGGGTGCCCCCTGGCCACGTATATAAAGGAGTGGAGGAGGGGGGAGAGGGCCGGCCCCTATGGCACGCCCTGGAGGAGTCCTACTCCCACCGGGAGTAGGATTCCCCCCTTCCATGTAGTAGGAATAGGAGAGAAGGAAAGGGAAAAGAGAAGATAAGGAAGGAGGGGGCACCGCCCCTCCCCCTAGTCCAATTCGGACTAGGCCTTGGGGGGGGGCGCAGCCTCTCCTCTCTCTTTCCCCTAAAGCCCAATAAGGCCCATATACTCCCCGGCGAATTCCCGTAACTCTCCGGTACTCCGATAAATACCAGAATCACTCAAAACCCTTTCGATGTGCGAATATAGTCGTCCAATATATCGATATTTACGTCTCGACCATTTCGAGACTCCTCATCATGTTCCAGATCTCATCCGGGACTCCGAACTACCTTCGGTACATCAAAGCACATAAACTCATAATAAAAATCATCACATAACGTTAAGTGTGCGGACCCTACGGGTTCGAGACCTATATAGACATGACCGAGACTCATCTCCGGTCAATAACCAATAGCAGAACCTGGATGCTCATATTGGTTCCTACATATTCTATGAAGATCTTTTTATCGGTCAAACCGCATAACAACATATGTTGTTCCCTTTGTCATCGGTATGTTACTTGCCTGAGATTCGATCGTCGGAATCTCAATACCTAGTTAAATATCGTTATCGCCAAGTCTCTTTACTCATTCCGTAATGCATCATCCCGCAACTAGCTCAGTAGCCACATTGCTTGGAAGGCTTATAGTGATGTGCATTACCGAGAGAGCCCAGAGATACCTCTCCGACAATCGGAGTGACAAATCCTAATCTCGATCTATGCCAACTCAACAAGTACCATCGGAGACACCTATAGAGCACCTTTATAATCACCCAGTTATGTTGTGGCATTTGGTAGCACACAAAGTGTTCCTCCGGTATTCGGGAGTTGCATAATCTCGTAGTCATTGGAACATGTATAAGTCACGAAGAAAGCAGCAATAGCAATATACTAAACGATCAAGTGCTAAGTTAACGGAATGAGTTAAGTCAATCACATCATTCTCTAATGATGTGATCTCGTTAATCAAATGACAACTCATGTCTATGGCTAGGAAACTTGACCATCTTTGATTCAACGAGCTAGTCAAGTAGAGGCATACTAGAACCACTCTGTTTGTCTATGTATCCACACATGTACTAAGTTTCCGGTTAACACAATTATAGCATGAATAATAAAAATTTATCATGAAATAAGGAAATAAATAATAACTTTATTATTTGCTCTAGGGCATATTTCCTTCAGTCTCCCACTTGCACTAGAGTCAATAATCGCCATGTGATTTAACACTAATAGTTTACATCACCATGTGATTAACACCCATAGTGCACATCGCCATGTGACCAACACTCAAAGGGTTTACTAGAGTCAGTAATCTTAGTTCACATCGCCATGTGATTGACACCCAAAGAGTACTAAGGTGTGATTATGTTTTGCTTGTGAGAGAAGTTTAGTCAACGGGTCTGCCATATTCAGATCCATATGTATTTTGCAAATTTCTATGTCAACAATGCTCTAAACGGAGCTACTCTAGCTAATTGCTATCACTTTCAATATGTATCCAGATTGAGACTTAGAGTCATCTGGATCAGTGTCAAAACTTGCATCAACGTAACCCTTTACGACGAACCTTTTGTCACCTCCATAATCGAGAAACATATCCTTATTCCACTAAGGATAAATTTGACCCTGTCCAATGATCTACTCATAGATCAAAATTGTACTCCCTTTCAAAACTCAGAGTAGGGTATACAATAGATCTGGTACACAGCATGGCATACTTCATAGAACCTATGGCTGAGGCATAGGGAATGCCTTTCATTCTCTTTCTATCTTCTGCCGTGGTCGGGCTTTGAGTCTTACTCAATTTCACACCTTATAATACATGCAAGAATTCTTTCTTTGACTGTTCCATTTTGAACTACTTCAAAATCTTGTCAAGGTATGTACTCATTGAAAAAACTTATCAAGCATCTTGATCTATCTCTATAGATCTTGATGCTCAATATGTAAGCAGCTTCACCGAGGTATTTCTTTGAAAAACTCCTTCCAAACACTCCTTTATGCTTTACAGAAAATTCTACATCATTTCCGATCGACAATTTGTCATTCACATATACTTATCAGAAAGGTTGTAGTGCTCCCACTCACTTTCTTGTAAATACAGGCTTCACCGCAAGTCTGTATAAAACAATATGCTTTGATCATCTTATCAAAGCGTATATTCCAACTCCGAGATGCTTGCACCAGTTCATAGATGGATCATTTGGAGCTTGCATATTTTGTTAGCACCTTTAGGATTGACAAAACCTTCTAGTTGCATCATATACAACTCTTCTTTAATAAATCCATTAAGGAATGCAATTTTGTTTATCCATTTGCCAGATTTCATAAAATACGGCAATTGCTAACATGATTCAGACAGACTTAAGCATCGCTACGAGTGAGAAAATCTCATCGTAGTCAACACCTTGAACTTGTCAAAAACCTTTTTTTCTGACAAGTCTAGCTTTGTAGATAGTAACACTACTATCAGCGTTCGTCTTCCTCTTGAAGATCCATTTATTTTCTATGGCTTGCTGATCATCGGGCAAGTCAACCAAAGTCCACACTTTGTTCTCATGCATGGATCCCATCTCAGATTTCATGGCCTCAAGCCATTTCGCAGAATCTTGGCTCATCATCGCTTCCTCATAGTTCGTAGGTTCGTCATGGTCAAGTAACATGACCTCCAGAACAGGATTACCGTACCACTTTGGTGCAGATCTCACTCTGGTTGACCTACGAGCTTCGGTAGTAACTTGATCTGAAGTTATATGATCATCATCATTACCTTCCTCACTAATTGGTGTAGGAGTCACAGGAACAGATTTCTGTGATGAACTTCTTTCCAATAAGGGAGCAGGTACAATTACCTCATGAAGTTCTACTTTCCTCCCACTCACTTCTTTCGAGAGAAACTCCTTCTGTAGAAAGAATCCATTCTTAGCAACGAATGTCTTCCCTTCGGATCTGTGATAGAAGGTGTACCCAACAGTCTCCTTTGGGTATCCTATGAAGACACATTTCTCCGATTTGGGTTCGAGCTTATTAGTATGAAACTTTTTCACATAAGCATCGTAATCCCAAACTTTAAGAAACGACAGCTTAGGTTTGTTACTAAACCATAGTTCATACGGTGTCATCTCAACGGATTAGATGATGCCCTATTTCACGTGAATGTAGTTGTCTCTAATGCGTAACCCCAAAACGATAGTGGTAAATCGGTAAGAAACATCATAGATCACACCATATCTAATAAAGTACGGTCACGATGTTCGGACACACCATTACACTCTGGTGTTCCAGGTGGCGTGAGTTGTGAAGCTATTCCACATTGTTTTACATGAAGACCAAAATCATAACTCAAATATTCGCCTCTGCGATCAGATCGTAGAAACTTTATTTTTCTTGTCACGACGATTCTCCACTTCACTCTGAAATTCTCTTGAACCTTTTCAAATGTTTCAGACTTATGTTTCATTAAGTAGATATAACCATATCTGCTCAAATCATCTGTGAAGGTCAGAAAATAACGATACTTGTCGCGAGCCTTAACACTCATCGGACTGCATACATCAGTATGTATTATTTCCAATAAGTTAGTAGCTTGCTACATTGTTCCGAAGAACGGCGTTCTAGTCATCTTACCCATGAGGCATGGTTCGCAAGCATCAAAATGATTCATTAATCAAGTGATTCCAAAATTCCATCAGCATGGAGTTTCTTCATGCGCTTTACACCAATACAACCTAAACGACAGTGCCACAAATAAGTTGCACTACCATTATAACTTTACATCTTTTGGCTTCAATATTATGAATATGTGTATCACTATGATCGAGATCCAACAAACTATTTTCATTGGGTGTATGACCATCAAAGGTTCTATTCATGTAAACAAAACAACAATTATTCTCTGACTTTAAATGAATAAACATATTGCAATAAACATGATCAGATCATATTCATGCTCAAGGCAAACACCAAATAACATTTATTTAGGTTCAACACTAATCCCGAAAGTATAGGGAGTGTGCGATGATGATCATATCAATCTTGGAACCACTTCCAAGACACATCGCCACTTCACCCCTAACTAGTCTTTGTTCATTCTGCAACTCCCGTTTCGAGTTATTACTCTTAGCAACTGAACCAGTATCAAATACCGAGGGGTTGCCATAAACACTAGTTAAAGTACACATCAACAAAATGTATATAAAATACACCTTTGTTCACTTTGCCATCCTTCTTATACGCCAAGTATCTAGGGCAGTTCCACTTCAAGTGACCATTTCCTTTGTAGTAGAAGCACTCAGTTTCAAGCTTGGATCTAGCTTTGAGCTTCTTCACGGGAGCAACAACTTGCTTGCCATTCTTTTTGAAGTTCCCCTTCTTCCCTTTGCCCTTTTCTTGAAACTAGTGTTCTTGTCAACCATCAACACTTGATGCTTTTCTTGATTTCTACCTTCACGATTTTAGAATCACGAAGAGCTTGGGAATCATTTCCGTTATCCCTTGCATATTATAGTTCATAAGGAGGTTCTAGTAACTTGGTGATAGTGACTAGAGAACTCTATCAATCACTATCTTATTTGGAAGATTAACTCCCACTTGATTCAAGTGATTGTAGTACTCAGACATTCTGAGCACATGCTCACTAGCTGAGCTATTCTCCTCCATCTTGTAGGCAAAGTAATTGTCAAAGGTCTCATACCTTTCGACATGGGCATGAGTCTCAAATACTAATTTCAACTCTTGGAACATCTCATATGCTCTGTGGCGTTTCAAAAACGTCTTTCAAGCCCCGATTCTAAGCCGTAAAGCATGGTGCACTAAACTATCAAGTAGTCATCATGTCGAGCTTGCCAAACGTTCATAACGTCTGCATATGCTCCTGCAATAGGCCCGTCACCTAGCGGTGCATCAAGGACATAATACTTCTGTGCAGCAATGAGGATAACCTTTAGATCACGGAGCTAGTCCGCATCATTGGTACTAACACTTTTCAACATAGTTTTTTTCTAGGAACATATCAAAAATAAACGGGGAGAAACATCGCGAGCTATTGATCTGCAACATAGTTATGCAAATACTATCAGGACTAAGTTCATGATAAATTAAAGTTCAATTAATCATATTACTTAAGAAATCCCACTTAGATAGACATCCCTCTAATCATCTAAGTGATCACGTGATCCATATCAACTAAACCATGTCCTATCATCACATGAGATGGAGTAGTTTTCAATGGTGGACATCACTATGTTGATCATATCTACTATATGATTCACGTTCGACCTTTCGGTCACCAGTGTTCCGAGGCCATATCTGCATATGCTAGGCTTGTCAAGTTTAACCCGAGTATTCTGCGTGTGCAAAACTGGCTTGCACCTGTTGTATGTGAACGTAGAGCTTATCACACCCGACCATCACGTGGTGTCTCGGCACGAAGAACTGTCGCAATGGTGCATACTCAGGGAGAACACTTATACCTTGAAATATTAGTAAGGGATCATCTTATAAAGCTATCGCCGAACTAAGCAAAATAAGATGTATAAAAGATAAACATCACATGCAACCAAAATATGTAAAATGATATGGCCATCATCATCTTGTTCTTTTGATCTCCATCTCCAAAGTACTGTCATGATCTCAATTGTTACCGGCATGACACCATGATCTCCATCATCTTGATCTTTTATCAACGTGTCGTCACATGGTCGTCTCACCAGCTATTGCTTTTGCAACTATTGCTATCACATAGCGATAAAGTAAATCAATTACATGGCACTTGCATCTTATGCAATAAAGAGACAATCATAAGGCTCCTGCCAGTTGCCGATAACTTTAAAAAAACATGATCATCTCATACAACAATTTATATCTCATCATGTCTTGACCATATCACATCACAACATGCCCTGCAAAAACAAGTTAGACTTCCTCTATTTTGTTGTTGCAAGTTTTACGTGGCTGCTACGAGCTGAGCAAGAACCGTTCTTACCTACGCATCAAAACCACAATGATAGTTCGTCAAGTTAGTGCTATTTTAACCTTCACAAGGACCGGGCGTAGCCACACTCGGTTCAACTAAAGTTGGAGAAACTGACACCCGCCAGCCACCTGTGTGCAAAGCACGTCGGTAGAACCAGTCTCGTGTAAGCGTACACGTAATGTCGGTCCTGGCCGCTTCATCCAACAATACCGCCGAACCAAAATATGACATGTTGGTAAGCAGTATGACTTGTATCGCCCACAACTCACTTGTGTTCTACTCGTGCATATAACATCTACGCATAAACCAGGCTTGGATGCCACTGTTGGGGAACGTAGTAATTTCAAAAAAAATCCTACGTGCAATCATGGTGATGCATAGCAACGAGAGGGGAGAGTGTCATCTACGTACCCTCGTAGACCGTAGGCGGAAGAGTTATGACAACGCGGTAGATGTAGTCGTACTTCTTCACGATCAGCCGATCCTTAGTACCGAACGTACAACACCTCCACGTTCAGCACACGTTCAGCTCGGTGACGTCCCGCGAACTCACGATCCAGTAGAGCTTCGGGGAAGAGCTTCGTCAGCACGACGGCGTGGTGACGGTGTTGATGAAGTTACCGACGCAGGGCTTCGCCTAAGCACCGCTACGATATGACCGAGGTGGATTATGGTGGAGGGGGGCACCGCACACGGCTAAGAGAGATCAATGATCAACTTGTGTTGGAGGAGGGGGAGAGGGCCGGCCCCTATGGTGCGCCCTGGAGGAGTCCTACTCCCACCGGGAGTAGGATTCTCCCCTTCCATGTAGTAGGAGTAGGAGAGAAGGAAAGGGAAAATAGAAGAGAAGGAAGGAGGGGGCGCCGCCCCTCCCCCTAGTCCAATTTGGACTAGGCCTTGGGGGGGGGGGGCGCAGCCTCTCCTCTCTCTTTCCCCTAAAGCCCAATAAGGCCCATATACCCCCCGGCGAATTCCGTAACTCTCCCAGATTCGACAAATACCGAATCACTCGGAACCCTTCCGATGTCCGAATATAATCGTCCAATATATCGATCTTTACGTCTCGACCAATTCGAGAATCCTCGTCATGTCCCCGATCTCATCCGGGACTCCGAACTACCTTCGGTACATCAAAGCACATAAACTCACAATACAAATCGTCATAGAAGGTTAAGCATGCGGACCCTACGGGTTCGAAACCTATGTAGACATGAACGAGACTCATCTCCGGTCAATAACCAATAGCGGAACCTGGATGGTCATATTGGTTCCTACATATTCTACGAAGGTCCTTATCGGTCAAACCGCATAACAACATACGTTGTTCCCTTTATCATCGGTATGTTACTTGCCCAAGATTCGATCGTCGGTATCTCAATACCTAGTTCAATCTCGTTACCGGCAAGTCTCTTTACTCGTGCCGTAATGCATCGTCTCGCAAGTAACTCATTAATCACATTGCTTGAAAGGCTTATAGTGATGTGCATTACCGAGAGGGCTCATAGATACCTCTCCGACAATAGGAGTGACAAATCCTAATCTTGATCTATGCCAAATCAACAAGTACCATCGGAGACACCTGTAGAGCACCTTTATAATCACCCAGTTACGTTGTGACATTTGGTAGCACACAAAGTGTTCCTCCGGTATTCGGGGGTTGGATAATCTCATAGTCATAGGAACATGTATAAGTCATGAAGAAAGCAATAGCAATATACTAAACGATCAAGTGCTAAGTTAACGGAATGGGTCATGTCAATCACATCATTCTCTAATGATGTGATCTCGTTAATGAAATGACAACTCATGTATATGGCTAGGAAACTTAACTATCTTTGATTCAACGAGCTAGTCAAGTAGAGGCATACTAGTGACACTCTGTTTGTCTATGTATCCACACATGTACAAAGTTTCCGGTTAAAAATTCTAGCATGAATAATAAACATTTATCATGAAATAAGGAAATAAATAATAACTTTATCATTGCCTCGAGGGCATATTTCCTTCAGTCTCCGCTTCCCCACGCTGCCTCGGCAACTGCCCGACTTGACGAGTCCCTCGTGCATGCAGAGAAAACCATCATTACCTGCGATCGTGGGGGTCGCCGGTTGGCCTTCTCCTATTATAAATGGAGAGGGGGGGCGGAGCCCCCGTCGCTCATCTCTTCCCGTTCCGCTTGTTTCTTCTTCCTTGCTTCACTGCTAGCAGCGACACCCATGGCACCGATGAAGATGTTCTCTACCGCGGAGAAAGGAAAGGCTCGCCAAGAGGGGCCCGACTCTCCCCCGCCCAAGAGGGGGCGCGGTCGCCCTCGTAAGCATGCCTCGACCCCCGCTGTGGTTCCCCTCGGGCGAGGGCGAGTCTCTTCGGGGTCCGGTGCCGCTCCGGGCATCAGAAGCGGCGCTTCTCCTCCTAGTGGGAGCCGCTTGAGGTGCGGCGTTCCTATCTATGAAGGGAGGCGCACCGCGGTTGCTAGGCCTCCCCGGCCGCGCTTCCACTTGGCGGAGGTGCTTCCAGAGTTCGTTGTGTGGTCGGAGAACCCGACCAGCACCTGGCTCCAGCTTCCATGCTTCTTTGCCGGAGAGCTGGCGGCTTCGGTTCCCGGCGGCCTCTGGCTGCAGGCGGACGGCTGCTACAGCAAGGTCTCGTGGGTCGCGGTGGAGATTTCCGTCGCAGGCAACATAGCCCTCACCCGCGGCTGGCAGACGTTTGCCAGCGCATGCGGCGTGGGCAGGTGGTGCACCCTCCACTTTAAGTACGACGGTGACGCGACCCTCTTCATGAGGGTGTTCCGGGAAGACGGCCGCCGCACCGGGTGCTGCCCAGAGGATGACGACGGTGGCGAAGTGCTCAGCCTTGGCGATGGCCGCGACAAGGACGAGGGCGAGCTCGCCCTTGGTGATGGCCGCGGCTCGTCCAGCGGCAGCGGCTCCTCCTCCGGTGAAAGCTCCAGCAGCGGCGGCTATGACCAGTCGCCCCGTTGCCGTGCTCGCTGTGAGGACGGTGGTGGGTCGTCCCGCCGTTGCACCCTGGTGAAGCGCGAGGAGGACTCTGGCTGAGTTGGAGGGAGCGCTAGGGACTGATTCTCAAGAGTAGCCGCGGGTGTTGGGGCCGCTTTTGCCTGTTTTTCTTTCTTTTCTTCCTGCATCATAAGAAACAAGTATGGGGCCCCGCGGGGCGTATGATGAACCGTGCCACTTTTCCTGCCTTTGATATGTTTATCATTTCTGAATTGTGCCGCGGCATCAGAGTTTTACGTAGGTGTGTAAAGGTAACTTAGCTTGGTGTGTCTAAAGTAGTTTCCGCCTCATGAGGCGTGCATCTCCAGCACCTGGTCAGACCTCCTTGCTGCAGACTTGGGGGTGTCGAGGTACTGCAAATATTTGTTAAGAAACCCTTATTCTTCCTTGCTGAGGGCCCCAGGCGTAGCCGGTCATGACCCAACACTCCACATCGCGGTACCCGTGGGGCACGGACTTAAGAGAGGGGGGTGCGCCAGTTTGCGAGCTCGGACGAGGGTGCCTCGCGAAGACCAGGGGAAACACTTCACGCACCTTGTCCAGCCCCCTCGTGAGGCATGCGAGGGAGAGTGCGGGCTAAAACAAAGAATCAAGGAAAAATAGAGGGAAAATGGGAATCGAACCGAGCCAACGAGAAACACCAGAGTGCAAATTTCCATTAAAGAGGGGCAAGCCAACTACAGAAAGCAAATGAACAGCCGCGTCCGGCACCTAGCTTAGTCTTCTCACCAGAGCGGAGCTAAGTGCTGCCACTAGGACGTGGGAGGGAGCCCCCGAGGCCCGAGGGCGGCACTCCGGAGACTCCGGGGCGTGTACAGCCCCACTCATTATTACGTGAGAGTGTCACGAGCGGTGAACTTCACAGGCACTGGGCCTTGCTTCATGGGTAGAACTTCCGGAGGTGCTGGATTTTCCAGGCATTCTGGATGGGGACCCCGTCCTGCGTCTCCAGGCACACGGCGCCAGGGCTGGAGACGTGGGCAACCCTAAACGGGCCCTTCCACATGGGCGAGAGCTTATGCAGCCCTCCCCTGGAGAGCACCTGCCTTAGGACGAGGTCGCCCACCTCGAGCGTCCTGGAGCGGACACTGTGGCAGTGTTACCGTCGCAGTGCCTGCTGGTATCTTGCCGCTCCGAGCGTGGCTTCACGGCGGCGTTCCTCCCCCGCACAAGGTCCATCCCCTGCGTGGCGTCCTGCTGCGTCTCATCAAATGCCAGGACCCATGCAGAGCGATGCTTGACCTCGTGAGGGAGAACCGCTTCTGCTCTGTAGACGGGGAAGAACGGGGTCTCGCCTGTTGGCTTGGTGGCGGTGGTGCGGATGGACCATAGCACAGACTGGAGGTCCTGGTCTCGAGCCAGCCCTTGCCGTAGGCCTCGAGCTTCTTCTTGAAGGTCCTGGTCTTGAGGCCTCTCAGGACCTCCGCGTTGGCGCGTTCGTCTTGGCCATTGCTCCTGGGGTGTGCCACCGAAGCATAGCAGATCTGCATTCCAAGGTTAGCACAGTATGTCTTGAAGAGATTCCTAGTGAACTGCGAGCCGTTGTTGTCGGATTTCGGGTTCTGGCAGACCCTCTAGGTTCGAACACTGGGGTGCACGCGGAGATCTCTCCCTCTACCTACCTGCACCTCGCCGCCTCGCTGGGATCTAAACTATGAAAGGAACAACACAAGAGACACATGGTTTATACTAGTTCAAGCAACCATTGTGGTGTGGTGGATTGCCTCTGGGCCTGATGATGATGAACAATACAAGGGAGAACAGCCTCGCGAGGGTCTGCTCTTGGCTGGTGTGATGAACTGCTAGGGGGAGTTCAGTAGCTCCTCTCTCTCTTTCTCTGTGCGATCTCCAAGATTTCTAGATGCCTCTACCCTGTGGGTGGCTAGTCCTATTTATAGGCAAAGGCCCTGGGCCTCTTCCCAAATATTGAGTGGGAAGGGCGCCAACAATTGGCCATTTTGAAGGGGAACATCTAGTACACTTATCCTGGCTAAAGTTGGTCCTCGCTTTGTCAAAGGCTCGAGTGGTGACGCCGGCTTGGGCTCCACAATGACTTCCTTCCTGCCGTTGCGACGGTCTTGGTCTTGTTGCACCGAGACGGATGCCTTTGCTTGATGCTCTCGCCTGCACTTGCTCCCTCTGCACCAAAGAGGAAAGGAGGACACTGCGCGGGCTGGTGCCCGCCTGGCGCCCTTGGTCGTCATGGCTTGCGTCATGGGCACCTCGTGAGGTACCCCGCCTTGATCTCTCCGCCTCCTCGCGAGCCAGCCTGACGAGGCCATGCCTGAGGAAGCTCCCTATTGTCCGCCCCGCGAGGCTTGGCCCCTCGCGAGGGTCTTGAGCTTGTGCTGATGAAGATGGGCCTTGATGGGCCACCCCTTGAGCCACGCCGCAGGCCGCAGGCAGGCAAGTCTGGGGACCCCCGTTCCCAGAACGCCAACAGTAGCCCCCGTGCCCAAGGCGCGCCTGGACTTGGCTGAGCAGAGATGCGAAGGGGCAAGTGCGAAGCGCCGCAGGCCCTAACAGCCTGTGGCCTCGGGCGCCGCGTGGCGGTTGATTGGACGTGGGCGGCCCTGTTCCCCCACGCCTCCTTATTTTGCGCCCAGCTAGGCGGACCCGTGGTTGCACACAGTCGTCCCTCTTTTCGCTGCTTCGACCGTCCCCTGCTCTTCCTCCTCTCGAGCTCCAGTCTCCGCTTCCAATCCAATCTCGAATCCTCCCCCCTTCGTCGCCATGGCTCCGGCGAAGAAGGGGAAAGGGAAGAAACCTGTGCCTCCGTCTCGCTCGCCGTCGTCGGCGGCTCCTGCCGTCGATCGGTCGATCATACTCAACCGAGAAGGCTTGGGCAAGGTCAGCTCTACTCTGGCCACTATCTTCAACGAGTGCGGGAGGAGGACGGCCTGGCCCGCGTCTCACTTCTCCATCGACAGAATAGTCACCAAGGTCCCAGATTTTGCCGACGCCTGTAGGCGGACTGGTTCCCCTTTTCCAATTTCTTCAACGCTGTGCTTCCCGTTACCAGATCCATATGATGCATTTGGGTCCCGAATCCATTACTCTTCTTGCCGTTTTCGCCTTTGTCTGTGAGGCGATGATGGGCATCCCTCCTTCAGTTGCCTTGCTGCGTCACTTCTTTTCTTTGAGCCTCGTCGACCCCACCCAATGCTTGGGGTGCGTGAGCTTCATTGCCGCGCCAGAAACAATGGCTTCAGGGATTGATTTCAGCCTTCCTCAGCCCGCGCCTGGGTTCCGCGAGCGGTGGCTGTACGTGGACGTCGGGGTGCCCAGCCCCCTGCTTTCAGAGCCAACATCTCCCGCTGTCCCCAATTCAGGCTGGGGCCAGGAGACGCTCACGAGCCCCCGGCTCATCTTCGTCTGGCGTAGCTTCACGTTCCTAAGGGCGCTCGACGTGGCAACGCCCAAGGTGGTGAAGGAGTTCCTGTTATGCCGCATTGCCCCTCTCCAGCGTCACTCCCGCCGGATGTGGGCCTTCAGCGGTCGTGAAGATCGCATGAGACTCCAGGAGGAGGACCTGACGCCTGAAGCGCTGAGGAAGGTGCTCTTGGTCTTGACTGGGGACCCTTCCCCCGGCAGCGTCCGGCAAGGGGGGGCTTTGCTGTACTTTTGCTCGAACAGGGGCGACTTTGTGAATCAGATGCCCAGCTTCCATGAATGGGGGCTGCGCCCTGCAGGCCTCATGGGGCCTCGCGAGAACCCAGTGGTGGTGACTGCCCTTCTAGTGGCCCACGGCGGTCCTTCCTCGAGTGGCGGAGCAGGGAGGCACGGGCCGCTGGAGGCTGAGGGGGCCCCAGCCGGGATGACGACGCCAGGCAACACTCCTGAGGGGGCAGCTCCTGAGGCTCGTACTGCTGCGGCTGGAGGCGTTGAGCCGCCGCCCGCGGCGCCCGTGGTTGAGGCCCCTGAGGCCCCAGCTACCCTTCTTGGTGAGGCGACCGGCGGCGTGCATCAGGACGACGCCCCTGACGCTGGTTACCTTGATGCTTCTTCCTCGTCGCAGGCTGACCCATGCGCTCAACTCCTGGGCCGCTTCCGCGTGGACTTCGAGGCTCTCCAGAAGAGAAGGGATGCCTTGGGTGACGATTACCCTTGCCGCCTGCTGAAGCGCAGGAAGTATTTTGCCATTGATGAGTAAGCCTTCCCCATTCCTAGCTCCTGATCCACCCGTTGTTTTGGCTGATCCTTGCTCTGCAGGGCCCTTCCTGCCGAGCTCACAAAGATGACTGAGGAGCCATCCTATGGCGCATCGCGGCTCCACGCGCCTCACGACCCTCCTTCGCGAGCCTTCTCGGGGCATAGCCAGCCTGCCTTGAGCTTCTCGTCTGGTCGTGGATGGCGATTGGCTGAGGTCAGCTCTGCGCTCTTCATTTGGGGTGGGCTGGCTCCAGGCCGGGCTTCTGGCGAGGCGTGCCCGGCCATCGCGAGGGCGCCAGCCCCCAGCCCCCTGCCTAGAGGGGGAGCACTGATTCATGGCCCTCCGCGCTTACTTGGGGCGGATGACGGTGCAGAAGACGTGCTCGAGCGTGCCCGGGAGCGTCGCGCTCTTCGCCAAGGGTTTCTTCGGTGGGCGGCTGACGCGATGAGCCTGCTTGGTGGAAGAGCTCGCTGACGAAGACGCGCGCCTCGAGGCTGAAGGGCCTGCGACTGGCTGAAGAGAGGCGCAAGCTGAAGGCGGCTATTGCCCTTGCGCGCCACCAGCGTGACCTCGACAATGAGGAAGCCGAGGCGTCGCTGGTGGCCTCTCGGGAGGCCCGTTCCCGGGTCGTCGAGGAGGCCCGAGAGGCTGACCGGCGGTGGAGGAGCGGGCGCGGGAATTCCAGGCCTGGTGCCATTCCCTGGAGCAGCAGGTGGAGCTGCGTGAGACGGTCCTTGCGTCGATGAAGGTGGCTTCGGTCGACCAGGCAGAGCTCCAGAGGCGTGAGGAGGCACTGACGCTGGAAGCTGCCGAACACCCACACGATCTTGAGCGTCTGGAGACGAGGGAGCCCTTGGTGACGCAGGCGGAGGATGATGTCGCTGCACGGGAAGCCCGCATCCTGGAAGAGGTTGGACACTGGGTGGCGACGGCCCGCTTGAACCTTGAGCGCGAGCTCGAGGAGAGGCTGGGGTTGATCCAGGTCGAGGCTGAAGGCAGGACCGCCGCCCTGAGGGCCAAGCTGGACGAAGTGACGCGGCGGGCCGATGCTTCCCGGGCCGCTCGTGGCGTGGCGCAGGAGGAGCTGACTAGCTCCCATGCTGAGGCGCTTCTTCTCCGTCAACAGGTGGACGAGGCCGAGGCCGTTGCGCGGCAGAACAAGGACGAGATACGCCAGCGGCGGATCCTGGAGCACGAGCATGGCCCCATGCTCACCACGCTCCGGGAGAGAGCCAACACGGCCTTCGGTAACATCTGCGAGGCGGCCGTCGCCGAGCCCCACACAGTCAACTATGCTGGCAACCTTTAGTTCTTCACCGACGTGGTGACGCAGCTGGAGGTGCGATCGGTCAGAGCCAACAGGTTGGTGGAGGAGAGGAGCCGCGCCCTGCTCGGGCGACTTTCTCGTGTCTTCAGCCATCTTGAAACATGGACCCTAACCCGACTTTTGACGCCAAGATCGCCTTCAGCATTCCCTGTGCCGCTCGGGACGACTCGGCGACCGGGTGGAAGACAATGTGGATGCCCTTGTCAGGGCCTTTGCTTCTGATAACGATGGTATGGTCGTAGATGCTGATGAGGGCGGCGTGGTGAACGGCCCTGACGCCGCTGACGGCAACGTGGAGAGCGATGGTGAGGCCAGCGACGCCAGCGACGATTCAGGAGGTGCCCCTGAGGATGCATTGGGGGATTTATCCGACTGACCGCGTGTTGTCCCTGCTTTCTTACCCTGCGCAAATAGAGTCCGGGCTTTGCCCTGAAGGTTGTAAGAGCATTTTGGGAGGGGGAGCCCCTCATGTAAAAAAGTTGCATTCAGCGTATTAGTAGATGCGGTATCACCCGTACGCCTGCGCCAAGTGGCTGGCTTTGCGACGTGCTGGCTGGCTTGTTTACCTTCGACCCATGTGGGCCCTGAGATAGCCTGCGGAGGGCTGCGGTGTCTCGAGTGTCTCGTGATCGAGCCCATAGGACCTGTAATAAAAACCTCCTGAGAGGGCGCGGTGACGGCAGTCTGGGCTGCACGCAAGCTAGGCCTGACCCGGCTCGCGAGGGGCTCACGAGGGGAGGCGGTGAGGCAAAGTGGTAACCAGAACGCGAGAGATTGCTCGAACGAGACTAAACACCCCTTCCCCGGACACATGCAAATCTCAAGCTCAAATCCAACTTAAATCCAACGGGGGAAAACGACAGCCAAGGGAAAAAGCAATGAAAGCAGAAAAAGGCCGCGTCCGGCACCTAGTCTAGTCTTGGACGTCTTCTCACCAACAAGGAGCTAAGTGCTACCATGGCCGTGGGAGGGAGCCCAGGGGCTTCGAGGCCGGCACTGAGACTCGGGCGTGTACAGCCCACTCATTATTACGTGAGAGTGTCACGGGCGTGAGCTTCACATGCACTGGGCCTTCTTCACAGTACCAGCCTTGCTTCATATCGCTAGATGAGGGCCCCGCTTTGCGCCACATCAGTAGTGCCACCGGCAGCGACCGGAAACCAGGGCGCCGCCGATGGGGTAGAGCGGTCGCTGCGGTTCCCCGACGACCACGGGTCCTCTGCCGAGGCAGGCCACGAGGCACCTCCCCAGCAGAGGGCCTACCTCCTGAGGACGCCTTGCTCCGAACGCCGCGATGGTGATGCCGGATCCCGGCCCCTCTCCTGCAGCCCCCGGCGCCCTCCTCTTGAGGGGTAGCAAACTGCTGGAGCGGGGCAGCCGCCCGCTGTGGCGACCTGCACCTCCTGCGATCCATGGTTAGCGTATGCCTGCTCCTGAGGAATTAGCGGACCCGATAATCATCGCTTCCAGCGTGGCGGCGAGGCCTTCCTGTGGCTCTGGAAGAGCTCAGCTTCTGGTGCCTCGTCCCCCCAGCTTGGGCCGAGGAGCGATCCTTGTTCGTCCTCATGCGCGTGCCCTTGGTCCATCATGTGGGGCACGTAATCTTCTGGGGCCGCCATCCCGTAGGCCGCGCCGTAGTGCTCCGTGTGCCATGCAGCTCTGCTTGAGGCGCCCAACTGAGGGTGGTAGCAAGGCGGCCCACTGGGGCCGTGGGTCGTGACGAGTCCTTCTTCGCCGGCCGGGGGCGGAGGCAGCGCCGCTGCTGGCCCGGTGCTGGCGGCCTGGCTGGCGTTGGGGTGGCCTTGGAGTCCGCTTGGAGCTGCGCGGGCGTGCGTGGAGCCCAGCGGGCCACCTGGACCTGAGGTGGGAGTTCGGTGCAGAAGGGTGAGCCTCAGGCTGCAAGCCAGTGAGCTCTGCCACCCGCTCTAGCAAAGACGTCGCGGCCGCCCTCCAGCAGCCTCCATTGCAGTAGCTCTCGGGCCATCCGTGAGCGGCCCTTGAGTTACTTTGCCTGCCGGGTGTATGGCGCCGTGGCATGGGCGTGGTTGGAGGCCTCGCCCGGCGACCGCGCTGCCGTGGCGTGAGAGCTGTCGTTGACTGTCGCGTCGCCGCTGCCCGCTTGGCGCCCTGCGGACCGCGAGCTGCCTGGGGCATGGGGTCGCCCGGGGCGAGCGGCTCTGCGTGGGCGGGCCAGGCCGCCCAGGGATCAGGGTTGCCCGCCTGGTCGCCGGACATGATGATGACGATGCGACGGGGCGCGAAGTGGCAGAAGGCGGATTCCGGCGCACCCCTACCTGGCGCGCCAAATGTCGGATTTCGGGTTCCGGCAGACCCTCTAGGTTCGAGCTGGGTGTGGCGGAGATCTCGCCCTCTACCTACCTGCACCTCGCCGCCTCGCTAGGATCTAAACTATGAAAGGAACAACACAAGAGACACATGGTTTATACTAGTTCGGGCCACCATTGTGGTGCAATACCCTACTCTAGTTTGTGGGGTGGTGGATTGCCTCTGGGGCTGATGATGATGAACAATACAAGGGAGAACAGCCTCGCGAGGGTCTGCTCTTGGCTGGTGCGATGAACTGCTAGGGGGAGTTCAGTCGCTCCTCTCTCTCTCTCTTTCTCTGTGCGATCTCCAAGATTTCTAGATGCCTCTACCCTGTGGGTGGCTAGTCCTATTTATAGGCAAAGGCCCTGGGCCTCTTCCCAAATATTGAGCGGGAAGGGCGCCAACAATTGGCCATTTTGAAGGGGAACATCTAGTACGCTTATCCTGACTAAAGTTGGTCCTCGCCTGTCAAAGGCTCTGATGGTGACGTTGGCTTGGGCTCCACAATGACTTCCGTCCTGCCGTTGCGACGGTCTTGGTCTTGTTGCACCGAAACGGATGCCTTTGCTTGATGCTCTCGCCTGCGCTTCCTCCCTTTGCACCAAAGAGGAAAGGAGGACACTGCGCGGGCTGGCGCCCGCCTGGCGCCCTTGGTCGTCATGCCTTGCGTCATGGGCACCTCATGAGGTACCCCGCCTTGATCTCTCCGCCTCCTCGCGAGCCAGCCTGACGAGGTCGTGCCTGAGGAAGCTCCATGTTGTCCGTCCCGCGAGGCTTGGCCCCTCGCAAGGGTCTTGAGCTTGTGCTGATGAAGATGGGCCTTGATGGGCCACCCCTTGAGCCACGCAGCAGGCCGCAGGCAGGCAAGTCTGGGGACCCCCGTTCCTAGAACGCCGACAGTTGTCGGTGATGATGCAGTTTGGGACCCTGAACCTGCTCACGAGGCCCTTGATGAACTTAACTGCGGACCCGTCCGGGATGGTGCCGACGTCCTCTACCTCTGCCCATTTGGTGAACTTGTCGATGGCAACGTAGAGGTAGCGGTAGCCCCCATGCGCTCTAGGGAACGGGCCCAGGATATCCAGCCCCCAGACCGCGAATGGCCACAAGAGGGGGATATTCTGGAGGCCCTGAGCTGGCTGATGGATCTTCTTGGTGTGGAATTGGCAGGCCTCGCAGGACCTCACCAGCTCGGTCGTGTCGTTGAGTGTCGTAGGCTAGTAGAACACGCTGCGGAACGCCTTGCCGGCCATGGTACATGAAGATGAGTGGTGCCCGCAATCTCCATCGTGTATGTCAGCCAGCAACTCATTCCCCTGCTCCCTGGAGATGCAGCGCAAGGAAACATCATTTGGCCGCTTCCTGTATAGCTCACCATCCTGGATGCAGTATGTCATTGTCGGCGTTCTGGGAACGGGGGTCCCAGACTTGCCTGCCTGCGGCCTGCGCCGTGGCTCAAGGGATGGCCCATCAAGGCCCATCTTCATCAGCACAAGCTCAAGACCCTCGCGAGGGGCCAAGCTTCGCGGGGCGGACGACAGGGAGCTTCCTCAGGCATGGCCTCGTCAAGTTGGCTCGCGAGGAGGCGGAGATATCAAGGCAGGGGTACCTCACGAGGTGCCCATGACGCAAGCCATGACGACCAAGGGCGCCCGAGGCGCGCCGACTTCGCATGATGTCCTCCTTTCCTCTTTGGTGCAAAGGGAGCAAGCGCAGCAAGAGTATCAAGAAAAGGCATCTGTTTGATTGCAACAAGACCAAGACCGTGAACGGCAGGAAGGAAGTCATTGTGGAGCCCAAGCTGGCGTCACTGTGAGCCTTTGACAAAGCGAGGACCAACTTTAGTCAGGATATGTGTACTAGATGTTCCCCTTCAAAATGGCCAGTTGTTGGCGCCCTTCCCGCTCAATATTTGGGGAGAGGCCCAGGGCCTTTGCCTATAAATAGGACTATCCGCCCACAGGGTAGAGGCATCGAGAAATCTAGAGAGAGGATCCAGCATCTGGGATCAGCAGAGAGAGCGATCGAACTCCTCCTAGCAGTTCATCGCGCCAGCCAAGAACAGACCCTCGCGAGGCTGTTCTTCTTTGTATTGTCCATCATCGTCAGCCCAAGAGGCAATCCACCACACCACAAACTAGAGTAGGGTATTACTCCACAATGGTGGCCCGAACTAGTATAAACCCTGTGTCTCTTGTGTTGTTCCTTTCATAGCTTAGATCTTAGCGAGGCGGCGAGGCGCAGGAAGGTAGAGGGTGAAATCTCCGCGTGCACCCCAGTGTTCGAACCTAGAGGGTCTGCCGGAACCCAAAATCCGACATTTGGCGCGCCGGGTAGGGGTGCGCCGGGGCTTTCCCTTTCGCCGACCCGCTCTCCGCCGACACCGCGACTTGCCCTGCAATGAGCACCGCGCCGCCCGTTCCGGTCGCCGGCACCAGCACAGGGGCCAGGGGGCTCCGAGCCTTGGCCCCGACGTTGCGACAGGTGCGGTGGCCAGACAAGTTCAAGCCGGAGACGCCGCCGCGCTACAACGGCACAACTGATCCGTTGACCTTCCTGCTGGCGTACGAGGAGGCCATCCTCGAGGTGGGAGGCGACGTCAGGGTCATGCTACCTGGCTTCCCATGGCCCTCACCGACGCCCCGCGCATGTGGCTGCTCCACCTACCAGCGGCTTCCGTGGCCTCTTGGGAAGAGTTGTGCAACCTCTTCCTCACCCAGCACGCAGCACCGGCGCCCCCAGTCGTCGCAGCTCTCCTGGGCGGCTCGCAGGCGCCACCTTCAGGCCGCCACGCTGTTGCTCGTCCGCCAGTCGGCGCTGCCTCCACGCTGCAGGGGCTCCCAGTCGGTCGGCCCCCAAGGCTGATCTGGCCTTCAGCTCAGAGGACCACCCCTCCAACTCAACCTGCTCAGGTGCGCTCCCAATGCTGTGCACCCCCACCATCTGCCAGCTGGCCATCACCAGGACACTCATCGACCGGTGAGAGGGATCGGCCCTCGCTGACCTCAGGTTCCGGGGCGTCGGTCCATTTGGCCACGAAGTCGGCTAGGGCGGCTCCCTTGATGACCCTAGTTGTGCTGAACTCGAGCTGAAATGCCTGAATTTCGATGTTCCATTCGGTGAGCTTCCCGCGGCATTAGGGCTCCGGAGCACCCTCTCCAGTGGGTAAGCTGAGACGACTTTAATCGGGTGGCCTTGGAAGTAATGGCGTAGCTTGCGTGAGGCCACCAGGAGAAAGAGTAGGAGCTTTTGTGGCATAGGGTACCATGCCCTCGCATCCCGCAGTACCGTGATGACGAAGTACACTGGGTGCTCAACGAGGGCGGGAGCACCGATGGAGCTTGCGTCTACCGGAGGTTGGGGCGCTCCCTGAGGTGACGAGACCCCCGGAGCCTGGCCATCCGTCGGGGCCTCTGCAGACCCGAGAACGCCGTCTTGCTGGACCTGATCATTTGTTGGCGTTGGTCGGCCCTTGCGGCATCCTCTTGCTATCGCATCGCTTCTGTTGGGGGTGCAGCACGGCACGACGGACTCTTGGCCTGGCTCTCCTCCCGTACCGCCACCAGCGCCGCGCTGGCGGAGTAGGGAGTGGAGGCAAGGTAAAGCACCAGGGGCTCGAGGGGACGAGGCGCCACCTTCACCGGGGGGGCTAGTCAGGTATCTCTTGAGGTCTTGAAACACCAGGTCGGCCTCCGGGGTCCACTCGAATGGGCCCTTCTTCTTCATCAGCTTGAAGAACGGCAATGCGCGCTCCCCTAGCTTGGAGATGAAGCACCCTAGCAAGGTCACGCAGACCGCAAGCTTCTGCATCTCCATGAGAGTTTGCAGTTGGCTCCTGTCTTCTATCGCCTTGACCTTCTCCGGGTTAGCCTCGACCCCCCTGTGGGACACGAGGAAGCCCAGTTGCTTACAGTAGGGGACACCCGACACGCACTTCTCTGGGTTGAGTCAGGTCCACCTGGCGCAGGCTCGCGAAGGTCTCCTCCAGGTCCTGAATCAAGGTTCTTGCCTCCCGAGATTTTACCACGATGTCGTTGATGTAGGCTTCAGCGTTTCTCCCGAGCTGCTGACCTAGGGCGATGTGCATCAGCCGTTGGAAGGTCGCACCTGCGTTGTGCATCCCGAACGACATGCAAGTGTAGCAGTGCACCCCGTATGGGGTCAGGAAAGCCGTCTTCTCCACATCCTCCACCACCATCTTGATCTGGTGGTAGCCTGAGAACGCGTCCAGGAAGCACATCAGGTCGCACTCGGCGGTGGAGCCGACAATCTGGTCGATGCACGGAAGCAGGAACTGGTCTTGGGGGCAGGCCTTGTTAAGGTTGGTGAAGTCGACACACATGCGCTCCTTCCCGCCTTTCTTTTGCACCACAACGGGGTTCACCAGCCACTCCGGGTACCGGACCTCGCAAATGACACCTGCCGCTTCCAGCTTGCACATCTCCTGGAAGATGAAGGACTACTTCTCCGTGGATTGCATATTGGGGCACACCGTCAGGTGATGCTCGATCACCCACCTTGCAACCCCTACTAGTTGCTTGGGTTCCCAGGCGAATACCTCCTTGTTCGCGCGCAGGAACCTCACCAATGCCTCCTCTTGGTCCGGTCGAGGTTGGCACCTATGGTGAAGGTGTCTCCTGGGGGTCCACCTTCCTCGATCGGCACATGCTTAGTTTCGGACCGATCTTGAGTGAACATCTGCTTCTTCTTTGCCAGTGCGGCCTCCTTAGCTCCGGGGGTGGCCTCGTTGGCCGGGCGTGCTGTCGTGGCAGCTTTGAGGGCAAGCTTGAGCGCTTCCAGAGCCTCCTTGGTGTCTCGAGCTACGGTGAGGACACCCTTGCTCCCTGGCATCTTCAAGAGGTTGTAGGCCGGATGAGTTGTCGCCATAAACTAAGCCAGGGCTGGGTACCCGAGGATGGCGTTGTATGGGAGGCCAATGCGGGCGATGTCGAAGTCGATCAGCTCGGTGCGGTAGTTGTTGCGACTGCTGAAGCTCACAAGAAGGTGGATCTGCCCCAGGGGCTGGCGGAGCCGCCGCCGACTGTCGGTGTGTCGGTGCACAAAAAGAGGGTTACACCTTTTAACTGTGCACGGGCAGTCTGAGCCGCGGGCGCTGCCACACTAAGAAAGGCAAGGAAGGTGAGCCAAGGTAAGGCCAAAGCTCGGAAGGAGCAGAACGACGCCAAGACCAAGACCACAAAGAGCAAAGGGGACGAAGCAGACTCCCCCGGCAAGATCCTTGCCGGGGGCGGTTTTAGCAAACCCGGCAAGGCCCATGCCGGGGCGGCTCGCCCCACGCCCACGGAGCGGATCACCTTTTAAGTCCACTGCCCCCCATGGGGCAAAGGATTCGGGAGACATCCCCGTGGTGGCATGCAGATCTTTGTGAAGAAATTCAAAGATCAGATACATACTATAGAAGATGATGACACTTGGCGGGATCCCGGCCAAGGAGGACCACAGGCCCCCAAGAAGAGCCTTGCCGGGGATGACAGAGGCGCCATGCAAGGCCCCCCGCCAAGGACACCCGTAGGGCCACCATCGAGCCGCACCTAATCAAGCCTCCACCATGCAATTGCCGACCCAACCAGTTGGGCAGGCACTGCGTGGCGGCAAGCGAACCTTCGTGGAGACCCACCACTGCGCCACCTCAGCTGCCTGCCTGCCTACATGGCACCACAGGCACCGCTGGCCAGGGCGCGTGTCAACACGAAAGGGAGCGGAGACGGATGAGACTGGGCTCTCCCCCATCCCCGATAAAGCAAGGACACCTAAGCAAGATGCATTTATGGCGCCTTGTCATGTAATGCGAGGGATAAACTCGTATGACTGTACCCTTTCCACCTCGTGTGTGCCACTGTGGCAACCCCTTTCCCTATAAAAGGAGGCCCAAGGCGACCAGGAGGAGGATTCGGTTTTTTGGAGCTCCTCACGCCCCTTTGCTAGCTCAAGAACACAGATAAACATACCACCAAACCAGGAGTAGGGTTTTTACGCATCCCCGCGGCCCGAACCTGGATAAAGAGACCGTGTGCTATCTGCTTGATCCGCTCTTCTCACGACCCCCGCGCCCCGCAACCGTAGTAGGGATTCTTGTGATCCCATAGGTGTCGTCCCTGCACCGACACGGTGTACAAAAAGAGGGGCACACCTTTGTACCTCTTTACCTATGCATGGGCAGTCGGATCCGCGCCCACGGTCACACCAAGCAGAACAGGGGAGGTGAGCCAAGGTAAGACCGAAGCCCAAGATAATCAGAGCAACACCAAGGCCGAGACCACAAGGAGCAGAGGGACGAAGCAGGCTCCCCCGGCAAGACCCTTGCCGGGGCAGCTTGCCCCACACCAACAGAGCGAGCCACCCTTGAGCCCACGGTCCCCAACGCCATCATCCACGTGGGGCCAGGATTCAGGAAGGCACCTCTTTGGTGGCATGCAGATCTTTGTGAAGACATATTCAAGATCATATGAGGATTAGAAGACGACGATCCTCAGCAAGATCCTTGCCGAGGAAGGCCACAAGATCCCCGGCAAGGCCCTTGCCGAGGACAACAGCGCGCCACGGCAAGACCCTTGTCGGGCCACACGGCAAGGCCCTCACCAGGTACGCCAGTAGGGCCATGCCAGGCCCACGACAACCAAGCTTCCACCGCCGTTCACATGCAGCTGCCAGCCCAACCAGCTGGGCGGGCACCTGCGTGGCAACATGCAGCTCCCAGGCCAACTCATCGAGCGCCTGCGTGGCGGCATGCAGATCTTCGTGAAGGCTCCACCACCGCGCCACCTCAGCTGCCTGCCTGCCTACATGGCACCGCATGCATCGCTGGCCAAGGCGCGTGTCGAAGCGAGGAGGAGCGGCGACGGACGGGACGGGCCTCGCCCCCATCCCTGATAAAGCAAGGGGACACCTAAGCTACGCATTAAATGCGTCTTGTCCTGTAATAAGAGCGATAAGCTCAGGGCACTGTGCGCCTTTCCACCTCCTGTGTGCCACTATGGCAACCCCTTTCGACTATAAAAGGAGGCCCATGGCATACTGGAGAAGGATTCGGCTCTTTCGAACCACGTGATACGTCTTCGTCGTATCTACTTTTCCAAACACTTTTCCCCTTGTTTTGGACTCTAACTTATATGATTTGAATGGAACTAACACGGACTGACGCTGTTTTCAACAGACTTTCCATGGTGTTATTTATGTGCAGAAACAAAAGTTCTCGGAATGTCCTGAAACTCCACGGAACATATTTTTGGAAAATATTAAAAATACTAGAAGAAAAATCCATGTCAGGGGGCCCATACCCTGTCCACTAGGTGGGTGGCGCGCCCCTGCCTTGTGGGCCCCCTGACGCTCCACCGACCTCAACTCCAACTCCATATATTCATGTTCGGGGAGAAAAAAATCAGAGAGAAGGATTCATCATGTTTTACGATACGGAGCCACCGCCAAGCCCTAAACTCTCTCGGGAGAATTGATCTGGAGTCCGTTCGGGGCTCCGGAGAGGGGAATCCGGCGCCATCGTCATCATCAACCATCCTCCATCACCAATTTCATGATGCTCACCGCCGTGCGTGAGTAATTCCATCGTAGGCTTGCTAGACGGTGATGGGTTGGATGAGATTAATCATGTAATCGAGTTAGTTTTGTTAGGGTTTGATCCCTAGTATCCACTATGTTCTGAGATTCATGTTGCTATGACTTTGCTATGCTTAATGCTTGTCACTAGGGCCCGAGTGCCATGATTTCATATGTGAACCTATTATGTTTTCATGAATATATATGTGTTCTTGATCCTATCTTGCAAGTCTATAGTCACCTACTATGTGTTATGATCCGGCAACCCCAAAGTGACAATAATCGGGACCACTCCCGGTGATGACCATAGTTTGAGGAGTTCATGTCTTCACTATGTGCTAATGCTTTGGTCCGGTACTCTATTAAAAGAAGGCCTTAATATCCCTTAGTTTCCGCTAGGACCCCGCTGCCACGGGAGGGTAGGACAAAAGATGTCATGCAAGTTCTTTTCCATAAGCACGTATGACTATACTCGGATATGCCTACATTACATTGATGAATTGGAGCTAGTTCTGTGTCACCCTATGTTATGACTGTTACATGATGAACCGCATCCAGCATAATTCTCCATCACTGATCCAATGCCTACGAGCTTTTCACATATTGTTCTTCGCTTATTTACTTTTCCGTTGCTACTGTTACAATCACTACAAAACCCAAAAATATTACTTTTTCTACTGTTCCCATTACTTCCATATTACTTTGCTACTAAACACTTTGCTGCAAATACTAAGTTATCCAGGTGTGGTTGAATTGACAACTCAACTGCTAATACTTGAGAATATTCTTTTGCTCCCCTTGTGTCGAATCAATAAATTTGGGTTGAATACTCTACCCTCGAAAACTGTTGCGATCCCCTATACTTGTGGGTTATCACCACGCACTCACCACAACTAGTTAGAGAGCTCAAGAACTCTCTGAAATACACCCACCAAAGCAGGACTAGGGATTTACGCATCCTCGCTGCCCGAACCTGGGTAAACTCTCCTTGTGCTGGCTACTGATCATGCTCTTCTTGCAACCCTGTGCCCCGGCAACCGTAGTAGGGATTCTTGTGATCCCATAGGTGTCGTTTTCCCTCGACATCCTTGGCTCGCCAGGTAGGGGCGCAATTGTGAGAATCTGGCCTAGTAGCTAACCTAGCGGTTCTTCATCGCCCTTGGCTCCTGAGAAGAAGGCGGCTGGAGGAACGACGCCGGCGCGGCAACAGAAAAGCTAAGTCATTCAGAGCTTTGAGTTATTTCCACCCATATATAAGGTTATCGTCCTCAGAGATTTTGCCTATGTATGAGAGACCTCTACGCAAAGGGGCCCTCCCACAATTGGCAACGCCCTTGCTCTGTTTCGAGTCCGCTCAACAGCTCAAGCGGCCGCGTCGAGAGTGGCGGGGTAGCCTTCCGCACCTGGCAACGCTCTCGATTCTGACTCGAGTCAAGCTCGACAGTTTGGGCAGCCGCGCTAAGGGCGGCAAGGTGGTTTGCCCGGCAGCAAGCACACCCGGCAGGCCAATGGGGATCCGTCCCCAAGACACCGCCTTGGGTTTACGCGCCGGCAAACCTACCCAGGTAGCATAGGGTGGACATACAAAGGAAAATCGAACAGGAAAATAGCATGCATGATACTGAAAGTGCTGCAGAGTTATATTACATCGAATTATTGCTGCGGTTCTAACTAGAGATAGCGATTGTCTTGGTTGTGAACCTGCAGCGGCGATAAAGAACGGGGTGCCTAATCCGACCGGCCCTCCACCCTCTGAATTTCACGACTCGGTGATGATGGGCTTGATACATTCCTCGAGTGGCGCGAGGTCGATTACCCTCGCAAGCTCTCCAAATACAAGGCCCGAAGTCGAGGTCGGGGTACCAGTGCGCCACCTTGGTGAGAACCTTGGTCATGGCACCCTGGCAAAGCCTCCGGGACTCGTCGGCCTATGAGGCCGCCCCGTTGGCGTGAAGCCGCTCCAGAGCGCCGACAACCTTCTCAAAGAACATGGTTAGGCTGCAATTGGCGCTCATGCTCCGCTCTGGGACATACCTCACATCCGGCATCCCCATGATGGCCAGCTGCGCGGCGGCCTTGTTGGCGACGGTGGCGAGGCGATCGAGCCAACGTTTCTCGCCCTCCACGTGATCCGCAAAGTTGAGGCCCTCGTTCTTCCAAGAATCGCTTCTCGGCCTCCAGCTCCTTGGCCAGGGTCCCCTCTCAGGTTTTGGCCTCCGACAGCACCTTCTCGAGACCCTCCAGCTTCAGCTTGAGGTCTTTGATGGAGTTGTTGGCCTCGGAGAGCTCCCCAGCCTTGCTGACGACCGCGCCCTGCGCCTCTGTCAGGGCACTGTTAAGCGTGTCCTTCTCCTGGGACAGCTTCAGGGCCTGCTCCTTCAGCTCATCACGCTCCGCCTCCAGCTCCTCCACCTTGCTGGCATGAACCTGGGCCTCGGCATTGAGTGCCTCTTTGTGCCTCTGCTCCAGCTCACTAGTCTGCTGCAAGACAAGCTTCTCCACCTCTACATCCTTGCCGCGAAGCACGGCGGCAAGCTTATCCTCGCGTGCAGCGAGGTCCTCCTCCTGGGAGTTCAACGCAGCCTCGTGCTGGGTCCAGGCGGCTTCGGCGGCCGCGGCCAAGTTCCTCGTCGTCTCTTGAGCTTTCTCGACGTCGGCGAGATTCATGGTGAGCTCCACGTCGCGCTTGGCCAGCTCGCCCTGGGCAGCCTTGAGCTCCTTGTGGGCCTCGCGGAACCAGTCCTGCGTCTTTGCAACGTGCTTCTGGAGGTTCGCCTCCACCTTCTCCACCACCGCAGTCCTGGACTTAGCCTTGTCCAGGAGGGCGCGGTGGAGCGCCTGGAGCTTCCGGAAGCTAGCGCCCATGGCGTGGAGAGCCGCTCTTCCTGCGAACCGTCGCCCCCGATGATCGGCTCGTCGACGACTTCAAGCCCGGCAGCGGCAAGCACTTCGTTGTCGAACACCTCTCCCTCAACGGGTGTCCTGGTGCTTGACGCGCCTGGAAGGTGGATGAACAAGTCTTTGCTCACCCTCAGGTACTTGCCAGAGCCGGAAGCAGCAGAAGAGGAAGGCTGGTAATCAGCCACCTCCTCCTCCTCCTCGGAAGCGGCCCCGCCGGCCTCTCCGGCAGGCCCCTTGCCGGTCTCCTCAGTGGCAGCCTTGCTGGCCTCCCCGGTAGGCCCCTTGGCGATGTCCTCGGCATCGCCCTTGGCGGCCTCCTCGGCGGGGGTCTTCTCGGCATCCGCCTCGGCGGCTTTGGTGACATCCTCGATGACAGCGTCCATGTCCTCTGGGTTCACCGAGGAGGAATCTGGACGCCGAAGAAGGGGTGAGGCAAGCCCAGGACCAAGAGCCAGAAAGAAAAAGAAACAGGGACGAACAGCGAATGACTTACCTGTGCCAGTACCAGGCTGGGAAACGGAAGTCCCCTCCTCCCCAACATTTGGCGTCGAGGCAAAGCCGCCAGCACCCAAGTTCTCCTCCTCCTCCTGCATGTGCATGGGCTCGGTGCTAGGCGCCCTTGCCGGGGACGCCCCTCGGGGAGGCGTGGTCGATGGGGGCGGCATGTTGGGAGTAGCCCTCTGCGGCTCCTCCTCCTGCTGCTCTCCTCCAGCATACCTGGCAAGGTCAGCACCAAAGTGTCGTGCCCCTGACACATGTCGATGGGGGAAGAGTGATGAACTTACGCTGGGGGCTATGCCGAGAGCTGCTATCCGGGCTGCTCAACACCACTAGTGGCGCCCTGGAAGTACCAACCGGGGGCTGGCCACCTGCCGAGACCTTGGCCCTCTTCAGTCTGGTAAGTGCATCTAGTGCCCCTTAGTGATTTTGGTGTATTGAAGACTTATAGGTTAAGGGACTAATGTGTTATGAGTGTACATAGGTCTATAAGTCTATGAGGAGTTTGATATTTACAGAGAAATTCGACACCTAAAAATGGAGTTCTTCGACTGCAGACTTTGATATTCTGAAGACTTTGAAAGTGAAGAAATTGGTGTGACCTTGAAGACTTGGTATTCATTTGAGGAACATGAAGCGTGAAGACTTTTGTTTTTGTAGTTTCGTTTTCTCTTTCTTGAGTCATAGGAGACACCGTACTGTTAAAGGGGGTCGAGGAAATACTAAGGAAAAATTTCCATGTGATGCTCAACTCAAAATCCTACACCTGCCAATCCCTTCGAGTGAAGCCATTGGAAATCTCATACAGCTCAGTCAAATTTCTTCAAAGGATGAGACGAAGTTCTTCCAGTATTGAGGAATTTGTTCGACCGAGGAGTTAGGAATTCGCCGGTCGCGGATTGCCTACACATGAGGAACATGATAGCCCCGAGGAATTTGAGAGTCAAATTTCCGACCGTTCTTGTCTACGCACTGCCTGTACCAAAATATCTTATCCACATAACGGTCATATCATTGAAGGGCATTTATGTCTTATCATGTCGGGCTGCTCCCTAGGCTATAAATAGCCGCCCCCTACAACCACTAGCTGGTTGGCTGATCCGAGAGAACTTGACACTTGCCATTTGAGAGAAACCCATCCTCCGAGGACTTTGAGCGAAAATCATCGAGTGAGGAAAAACCCAAAACCAAACCCAAAGTGATTGAGCATCACTGAAGAGATTGATCATGCGTGGCTCCGACGCTTGTTACCTTTGAAGACTGTGCTTCTTCCAGACGGTTAGGCGTCATGGTCTAGAGCATCCAAGAGGAATTGTGGATCGCCGATGACCGAAGTGCGTGAAGGTTTGGAAGTCGCTCAAGACTTACCACGAGTGATTGGACGAGGTCTGTGTGACCTTAGTTCAAGGAGAATACGTTGAGGACTTGGTGTCCTGAGCTACGTGCTCAGCGACTGGGTGTCCGGGACTGTGTGTCCTCGAGTTTAAATACTCAACCGCTCCAACCAGACGTACAACTGAGGCAGCAGTTGGAACTGGTCTACCAAATCATTGTCTTCACAAAACTAACTGGTTCTATTTCCTCAACTCTTTCATTTCCTCATTACTGTGTTGAGTGTTTGTTCATATCTGTGTTTGAAGACTTTGACTGAAGACTTTCTCAATTTCCTCAGTTCAATTTCTTACATCTGCTTGTCTTCATCTTGTGTTATCCTGTGTTTACGCTTTCTGTACTCTTTGATTGTCTTCATTTCATCATGATGACCATGCCCGCATTCTGTTATACTTACTTCTGAGTACTTATTCCGCTGCAAGTAGTTCTTCACTTAGGAATTTCCTCACTGGCAAATTCCTCATTGAAGAATTCATAAAAATCGCCTATTCACCCCCCCTCTAGTCGATATAACGCACTTTCATCAGTGATGAATATGATATCAATTTCATCAGATGAATTTCATCAAGCAGTAAAACAGATATAGCAGTATGAGGACGTGTGAAATGAAAGTTCATTTCTTCATGATTAGCCTGCGTCCTTTCAGGCAGTATTGCCAGGTCCCTGGCAAATTCTTCAGACGTTAAAGCACGTCTGGAGACCTGACCCTGCAGAGGAAAATAGTTCCTTTTCTTCACCACCCAGACGTGAAGAATTTGTTCTGGTCAGTCCATATGAAGAATTTGCTGAAGAATTCATTCCTGAACGCGAAGAACGTCGAGCTGATGCACCTGAAGATAATGCTGAAGAAAATGGTGCTGAAGAAAATGGTGATCAAATTCCTCGACGACAACCAGCTCATCCTCGCATTGCAAAAGAAGTGCAAGTTGACAAGATCATCGATGACATTGAAGCACCAGGTCCTCTCACACGCTCAAAAAGTTCACACTTAGAGCGTTATTCTTCATTGATTGAAGAAAAAACATTTCTTCATGTGTTTCACATCTAAGTCATCAATTTTGCATAAGTGTCAGGATGTGTGTCCTTTTCAAAGAACATTCAAAGATTCTAAGATATTTAGCTCACACCGCAACTTGCTAAATCTCTTCTCATCCAAGGGCTTTGTGAAGATATCGGCTAGCTGTTCTTCAGTCTTCACATGCTCGATGGAGAGGTCTCCCTTCAACACATGATCACGAAGAAAATGATGACGAATCTGAATGTGCTTTGTCTTCGAGTGCTGAACTAGGTTGTGAGAAATCTTGATGGCACTCTCATTGTCACAGTAGAGAGGCACATTCTTCACGTTGATGCCGTAGTCCTTGAGAGTTTGCTTCATCCACAGCAATTGAGCACAGCAAGAGCCAGCAGCAATGTACTCAGCTTCCACGATGAAGCGGTGATACAGTTCTGTTTCTTCAAGGACCAACAGACCAAAGATCGTCCGAGTAAATGACAAGTACCAAATGTTGACTTGCGGTCCACGCGATCACCAGCATAGTCAGAGTCAGAATATCCAATGAGATCAAAAGTAGAGCCCTTGGGTTACCATAATACTAGTGTTGGTGTGTGAGCTAGATATCGAAGAATATGCTTCACAGCCTTATGGTGTGATTCCTTCGGTTTAGCTTGAAATCGGGCACACATGCAAACACTATGCATTATATCTGGCCTAGATGCACATAAGTACAATAAAGAACCAATCATGGAGCGGTATACCTTGTGATAAAATTCAATACCATTTTCATCAGTGCATAGATGGCCATTTGTGGGCATAGGAATTTTGACGCCTTTGCAATCTTGCAGGTCGAATTTCCTCAGAACATCCTTGAGGTATTTCTCCTGAGATATGAATATGCCATTGTGTTGTTGAAGAATTTGAAGACCTAAGAAGAATTTCAACTCTCCCATCACAGACATTTGATATTCTTCACTCATCATATAGGAAAATTCATGACTATAATGTTGGTCAGTACAGCCAAAGATAATATCATCAACGTATATTTGGCACACAAACAGTTCACCATCATAAGATTTGGTAAAGAGAGTAGGGTCAAGTGAACCGGGTGTGAAGCCATTCTTCATGAAGAATTCCTTCAAAGTATCATACCACTCCCGAGGGGCCTGCTTGAGGCCATAGAGGGCCTTGTTGAGTCTGAAGACTTTGTCGGGATTCTTTGGATCTTCAAAACACAGGGGTTGAGCAACATATACTTCTTCCTCAATCTTACCATTGAGGAATGCACTTTTCACATCCATTTGATATAGAGTGATATTATGATGGTTAGCATAAGCAAGTAATATGCGAATAGCCTCAAGTCTAGCAACAGGTGCAAAAGTTTCATCGAAATCAATTCCTTCAACTGGTGTGTAGCCTTGAGCTACAAGTCATGCCTTATTCCTCACCACAAGGCCATTTTCATCTTGCTTGTTGCGGTAGATCCACTTTGTGCCAATGATATTATGCTTGCGAGGATCTGGACGTTTGACCAGTTCCCAGACGTTGTTGAGCTCGAGCAGATGTAATTCTTCTTGCATGGCCTGAATACACTCAGGCTCCAGAAATGCTTCATCTACCTTAGTGGGCTCTGTGATAGAGACAAAAGCATAGTGCCCACAAAAGTTAGATAAATGTGAAGCTTTTGAGCGTGTGAGAGGACCCGGTGCTTCAATGTCATCGATGATCTTGTAAACTTGTACTTCTTTTGCAACGCGAGGATGAGCCGGTTGTCGTCGAGGAATTTGATCAGCATTTTCTTCAAAGACCATTTTCTTCAAAGATTATCTTCAGTGCATCATTTCGACGTTCTTGGCGTTCATGAATGAATTCTTCAAAGAGATTCTTCAAGAGGAATGACATCCTCAGTCGCCTTGAACTTGATAGATTCCTCAGGTGCTGGTTCATCTATCACAGAAGGTAGGTGCTGTCTTTGCGAGCCATTAGTCTCATCGAACCGCACATCTACAGTTTCAACAATCTTGTGAGGAGCGATGTTGAAGACTCTGTAGGTGTGCGAGTCCTTTCCATAACCAAGCATAAAACCTTCATGTGCTTTCGGTGCAAATTTAGCATTGTGATGAGGATCTCTAATCCAACATTTCGCACCGAAGACTTTGAAATAACTCACATTGGTTTTCTTGTCATTGAGGATTTCATAGGCAGTATTCTTGAAGAATTTGTGAAGATATACTCTGTTGATGATGTGGTACGCGGTATCAATTGCATCAATCCAAAAACGACGAGGCGTTTTGTATTCATCAAGCATAGTGCAAGCCATCTCAACAAGAGTTCTGTTCTTGCACTCCACGACGCCATTTTGCTGAGGAATATAAGGAGCAGATAACTCATGAGTAATACCAAGTTCATCAAGATAGTCATCAAGACCGGAATTCTTGAACTCAGTTCCATTGTCACTTCTGATGTGCTTGATCTTCACACCAAAGTTGGTTGAAGCCCTCGAGGAAAATCGTTTGAAGACTTCCTGCACTTCATGTTTGTAAGTAACAATGTGTACCCATGTGTAACGAGAGTAATCATCAACAATAACAAAGCCATATAGAGATGCATCATTAGTGACTACTAAGTAATGATTAGGACCAAAGAGGTCCATGTCAAGCAATTCGAATGGACGAGTAGTGGTCATGATAGTCTTCGTTGAATGCTTGGCCTTGGTCATCTTTCTAGCTTCACAGGCTCCACACAAGTGATCCTTGAGGAATTTGACATTTTCAATGCCAATGACATGCTTCTTCTTCGCAAGCGTGTGCAAATTCCTCATGCCTGCGTGACCAAGTCGTCGATGCCATAGCCAGCCTTGAAGCTTTTGCAAGTAGACACACGGCTGGTTGTGGTCCTCAGAGAGAAATCAACAATATACAAGTCTCCTCTCCTAAAGCCTTGGAGACTTTGGAATTGTCGACTTCCATGATCACAACACAACGATACTTGCCAAAGACAACAACCATATCAAGATCACAAAGCATTGAGATCGACATGAGGTTGTATCCTAAGGACTCAACAAGCATTACTTTGTCCATGTGTATGTCCTTAGAGATCGCAACCTTACCAAGACCCAATACGACTTTTGCCTTTGTCAAAGAAAGATGATATGCTTCAGATGTGACGGTGATAAGGGAGCATCCATCAATAGATTCTTGTCACCAGTCATGTGATTTGTACATCCACTATCGAGGACCCACTCATTGGATTTGGGTTGATCATCCTGCAGATGAATTAGTGCAACTTACGATCTCATATACTTCATCAGTGAAGAATATGATATCAATTTCATCAGATGAATTTCATCAAGCAGTAAAACAGATATAGCAGTATGAGGACGTGTGAAATGAAAGTTCATTTCTTCATGATTAGCCTGCGTCCTTTCAAGCAGTATTGTCAGGTCCCCAGCAAATTCTTCAGACGTTAAAGCACGTTTGGAGACCTGACCCTGCAGAGGAAATTAGTTCTTTTTCTTCACCACCCACATCTGAAGGGGTGACAAAGAGTTCATCACTCTGCGAGCTCCATATGAGAATCATCGCATAGAAGCCAATCCATTTCGTTTCACATAAGAGGGGTTAGGGTAAGCATATGAATAAGCAGAGAAATTCTTCGAGGACTTATGAACATATTGGTTTGAAGAATAATGCACATATTCATAGCCCTTATAGCTCTACCCTGCGAAACAGAGTTGTTAGCACGATGATAATCATATGAGGACTTTGATCCATGTGAGGAATTTGATCCACGTGAGGATTTTGGTCCGTATGAGGACTTGGATCCATATGAAGAATTTGGTCCATATGAATAGTTTGACCTGGGGTTCCTATTCTTCGCAGGTGGTGTCATGAGGACATTCACCTGAAGACTTTCAAGGCACCTTTTGGGAACCCAGATTTTCTTCATAAGAGAACCGTTCCTGCAGTTAGTGCCAACATATGTAGCAAATACTTCACCATTCTGATTTTTGAACAGTTTATAGTTGGAGTCAAATGAATCATCAGAAGAATGAGGAGATTCACATGTAAAGCCAGATAAGTTAGATGGATCAACTAGAGGTCCCTTTGCAGCAACCCATGAGGTTTTGGGGTACTGCTCAGGCTTCCAATATGTTCCATCAGCATTGAGTTTCCTCTCAAAGGCAATACCCTCTTTCCTAGGGTTCCTGTTGAGCACATCACAAAGAGTCTGATGCCCTTTGAGGCTTTTGTACATGCCTGTCATGTACAATTCCTTCAGCCCTGCATTGTCAGTGATACTAGCAATGTCCTCAGATGAGGAATTAGTGATAGCAGAGGTAGGTGAAGAATTTGTAATAGTTGAAGCATTTGAACATTCAGGTGAAGAATTAGCAGATTCACGTTCAATGCACTTTAAGCATGGAGGAACAAATTCTTTCTGAGAAGCGCTGATTTGTTGAGCAAGTAATGAATCGCGCTCCTTCTGAAGATTTTCATAACTCACTCTTAGCTTCTCAAGATCTTTCTTTCTTTGAAGAAATTCATAAGAAAGTTTCTCATGATTAGACAAGAGAGTGTTATGATGACCTTGAAGGTCATCAAACCTGGATCAAGTCTGAAGATTTTCAGTCAGGGCTTTAGTGCGATCCATTTCTTCACCCAACATATCATCACTTTTATCTAGCATGTTTTGAACCTTTTCAAAAGCCCTTTGTTGTTTTACAGCAATCTTAGCAAGTTTAGAGTAGCTGGGCTTGAGATCTTCATTAGATTCATTTTCACTAGATTCAAAGGGGGTATATTTGAGTACCTTGGCACCCTTTGCCATGAAGCAATAGGTGGGAGCGTAGTCATCACTATCTTCATCAACTTTGTTGGTGAGGTCATTTTCTTCAGAGTAGAAGATGGACTTGCTGACGAATGCAGTAGCGAGAGCCAGACTCGCCACACCAGACTCGGACTCTTCTGATGCCTCCTCTTCCTCATGTTCCTCAGATTCAGCTTCAGAGTCCATTTCCTTGCCAATGAATGCCCGAGCCTTCTTGGAGCTGCTCTTCTTGTGAGATGAAGACTTTGAGGATTTTGATGATGAAGATTTCGACGATTTCTTCTTCTTCTTAGCATCATCGTAATCGTAATCCTTGTATTTCTTCTTCTTTAATTCCTTTTCCCACCGAGGACAATCTTGAATGTAGTGACCAGGTTTCTTGCATTTGTGGCATAGTCTTCTCTTATAGTCCTTTGGATGAGGAATCACCGCTCCTTGAGGATTTTCCAAAGCGACCACGTCTTGAGAACTTCTGGAATTTCTTCACGAGCAAAGGTGCTAGCTCCTGGCTCAATTCTTCAGGATCTCCAAGGCTACTACCAGAGTCTTCACAATCAGATTCAGACACAACCTTGGCCTTCAGGGCACGTGATTTTCCATAGCTAGAACCATAGAGATCTCTCTTTTCAGCAAGCTGGAACTCATGAGTATTTAGCCTCTTGAGGATATCAGCTGGATCAAGTGACTTGTAGTCAGCACGCTCTTGTATCATCAGTGCCAGAGTATCAAATGAGGAATCAAGCGATCTCAACAATTTCTTCACCACCTCATGGTCGGTGATGTCCGTGGCACCAAGCGCTTGAAGCTCATTTGAGATGTCAGTGAGGCGATCGAAGGTTTGTTGAACATTTTCATTGTCGAGTCTTTTGAAGCGGTTGAAGAGATTACGAAGAACATCAACTCGAGAGTCACGCTGAGTTGGGACTCCTTCATTTAATTTGGACAGCCTATCCCAGATGAGCTTAGCAGTTTCCAAAGCACTCACTCTTCCATACTGTCCTTTGCTCAGATGGCCACATATGATATTCTTCGCTTGAGAATCGAGTTGCTTGAATCTCTTCACATCGGCAGCGTTCAGTGAGGGTGAGACAGAGGAAACACCATTTTCCACAACATACCAGAGATAGTTGTCAATTGCCTCAAGATGCATTCGCATCTTGTTTTTCCAGTAGGGGTAGTCTGTCCCATCAAAGGTAGGACACCCAGCCGAGACCTTGATCATACCTGCGGTCGATATAACTAAAACTCCAGGTGGTTAAACCAAAATCACACAGAACAAGGGAGTACCTTGCTCTGATACCAATTGAAAGTGCGTTATATCGACTAGAGGGGGTGAATAGGCGGTTTTATGAATTCTTCAATGAGGAATTTGCGGTGAGGAAATTCCTAAGTGAAGAACTACTTGCTGGAATAAGTACTCGAAGTAAGCATAACATAATGCGGGCATGGTCATCATGATGAAATGAAGACAATCAAAGAGCATGTAAAGCGTAAACACAGGATAACACAAGATGAAGACAAATAGATCAAGAAATTGAACTGAGGAAATTGAGAAAGTCTTGATCAAAGTCTTCAAACACAGATATGAACAAACACTCAACACATAATGAGGAAATGAAAGAGTTGAGGAAATAGAACCAGTTAGGTTGGTAAAGACAATGATTTGGTAGACCAGGTTCCAACTGCTGTCTCGGTTATGCGTCTGGTTGGAGCGGTGAGTATTTAAACTCGAGGACACAGTCCGGACACCCAGTCGCTGAGCACGCAGCTCAGGACACCAAGTCCTCAACGTATTCTCCTTGAACTAAGGTCACATAGACCTCGTCCAATCACTCGTGGTAAGTCTTCAGGCGACTTCCATACCTTCACAGACTTGGTCACTCGGCGATCCACAATTCCTCTTGGAAGCTCTAGACCATGACGCCTAACCGTCTGGAAGAAGCACATTCTTCAAAGGTAACAAGCGTCGGATCCACGCAGGATCAATCTCTTCAGTGATGCTCAATCACTTTGGGTTTGTAGGGGTTTGGTTTTTGTGTTTTTCCTCACTTTCGATGATTTTCGCTCAAAGTCCTCGGAGGATGGGTTGCTCTCAAATGACAAGTGTCAAGTTCTCTCGGAGCAGCCAACCAGCTAGTGGTTGTAGGGGGCGGCTATTTATAGCCTAGGGAGCAGCCCGACATGATGAGACATAAATGCCCTTGAATGATATGACCGTTATGTGGATAAGATATTTTGGTACAGCTGGCGCGTAGCACAGCAACGGTCGGAAATTTGACTCTCAAATTCCTCAGGGATATCATGTTCCTCACTGTGTAGGCAATCCGCACTGGCAAATTCCTAACTCCTCAGTCAGAACAAATTCTCAAAGGACGGAAGAACTTCGTCTCACATCAAGAAATTGACTAAACTGTATGAGATTTCCAAAGGCTTCACTCGAAGGGATTGGTAGGTGTAGGATTTTGAGTTGAGCATCACATGGAAATTTTTCCTTAGTATTTCTTCGACCCCCTTTAATAGTACGGTGTTTCCTATGACTCAAGAAAGAGAAAACGAAACTACGAAAACAAAAGTCTTCCCGCTTCATGTTCCTCAAATGAATACCAAGTCTTCAAGGTCACACCAATTTCTTCACTTTCAAAGTCTTCAGAAAGTCTTGAATATCAAAGTCTTGATCGAAGAACTTCATTTTTAGGGTCGAATTTCTCTATAAATATCAAACTCCTCATAGACTTATAGACCTGTGTACACTCATAAACACATTAGTCCCTTAACCTATAAGTCTTCAATACACCAAAATCACTAAGGGGCACTAGATGCACTTACAACTGATGAAGTATATGGGATCGTAAGTTGCACTAATTCATCTGCAGGATGATCAACCCAAAGCCAATGAGTGGGTCCTCGATAGTGGATGTAACGCCCTCGATGCGGCTATATCTCCCACGTGTCGAAGCACGACTTAGAGGCATAACCGCATTGAAAGCAATGTCGCAAGTGAGGTAATCTTCACACAACCCATGTAATAAATAAGGGAAAGAGATACATAGTTGGCTTACAATCGCCACTTCACACAATACATGAGTAAAACATTACATCATACAGGTACAATCAAGGTCCGACTACGGAACCAAAATAAAAGAAGACTACCCCAAATGCTACACAGATCCTCGATCGTCCCAACTGGGCTCCACTACTGATCATCCAAACGAAACAACACAATGCACAAAGTCTTCATCGAGCTCCTCCTTGAGCTCGGGTCTGCGGCCCTGCAGTTTCATTGGCACCTGCAAACTGGTTTTGGAAGTATCTGTGAGTCACGGGACTCGGCAATCTCACACCATGAGATCAAGACTATTTAAGCTTAAAGGTAGGACAGGGTAGTGAGGTGGAGCTGCAGCAAGCGACTAGCATATATGGTGGCTAACATACGCAAAAGAGAGCGAGAAGAGGAGGCAAAGCACGGTCGAACCACTATGATCAAGAAGTGATCCTAGAACAACCTACGTCAAGCATAACTCCAACACCGTGTTCACTTCCCGGACTCACCGAGAAGAGACCATCACGGTTACACACGCCGTTGATGTATTTTAGTTAAGATCAACTTCGGGTTTACTACAACCGGACATTAACAAATTCCCATCTGCCACATAACCGCTGGCACGGCTTTGAAAGTTCAAACCCTGCAGGGGTGTCCCAACTTAGCCCATGATAAGCTCTCGCGATCAACGAAGGATATTCCTTCTCCCCGGGAAGACCCGATCAGTCTCGGAATCCCGGCTACAAGACATTTCGACAGCAATAAAACAAAACCAGCAAGACCGCCCGATGCGCCGACAATCCCGATAGGAGCTGCACATATCTCGTTCTCAGGGCAACACCGGATGAGACAGGCTACGAGTAAAACCAATCCTCAAGTTGCCCCAAGGTGGCCCAAGAGGCGTTTCGGTTCGGGCCAGCACTTAGAGAAGCAATCGGTCCGGGGGCTAAATAAAGATGACCCTTGGGCTCCTAAACCCAAGGGAAAAAGGACTGGGTGAGGCAAATGGTAAAACCAATGTTGGGCCTTCTTTGGAGGAGTCTTATTCAAAGCGAACTGTCAAGGGGTCCCATAAATCACCCGACCGCGTTAGGGGACGCAAAATCCGGGAACATAACACCGGTATGACGGAAACTAGGGCGGCAAGAGTGGAACAAAACACCAGGCATAAGGCCGAGCCTTCCACCCTTTACCAAGTATATAGATGCATTAATAATATAAGATATATTGTGATATCCCAACAAATAAACATGTTCCAACAAGGAACAACATCTCCATGTTCCAACAAGGAACAAACTTCATCTTCACCTGCAACTAACAACGCTATAAGAGGGGCTGAGCAAAGCGGTAACATAGCCAAACAACGGTTTGCTAGGAAAGGATGGTTAGGGGCTGGACATGGCAATATGGGAGGCATGATAAGCAAGTGATAGGCATCGTAGCATAGGCATAGCAAAAGAGCGAGCATCTAGCAAGCAAAGATAGAAGTGATTTCGAGGGTATGGTCATCTTGCCTGAAATCCCGCAAGGAAGAAGAACGAATCCATGAAGAAGACAAACGGACGTAGTCGAACGAATCCTCACAACTACCGAACGAAACCGAAGCTAACGAGAGAAACAACCCGGAAAGAAACAAACAACATAGTAAACAACCATCACATAAACATGTCATGATGCACAAACAAGTATGATGCATGACCGGTTTAATGAGGCATGGCATGGCAATATGCACAAACAACACTACAAGTTAAGTGGAGCTCAATATGCAACGAGTTGCATATTGACGAACACCACATCACTTATTTAGTTCTCTCCCGATTAGGTACTCAACAATATTAAATGTTATTAAACATGGCAAGAGGGTGAAGCATAAAGAAACTACCTATCTAGGCAAGTTTAAATGAGGCCGGAAACAACGAACAACAATTCCGGAAAATCCTCATGTCCATATTTCGAATTTGGTACTGATCTGACCTAAAGCATATTTTAGAGTTGTTAAACATGCAAAGTAATGCTACCATGTTAAACTAGGCATTTTTCTACCCCATTTACATATATAATTTATTTAAATCCGAGCTACGGTTATTAAGTTATGAAATAAATCATTTTAGCATGGCATTTAAGCAAATTAATGCAAACAACAATTTTAACCATTTTAATTGTTGTTATCATGATGCGGATGACGTGTGCAAGTTTATGCAATTTTTATGAAAATGTTGACAAGAGCATGTTACGAGGCATTATGTCACCGTATGAACGAAAAAGGGTGCCACGGCGGCGAAAACGAAAATGGTGCCACGGCAACATATCCGAAAATGATGCCACGGCAACATATCGGTTCCGTAGCTCACGGAGATACCGTGCAAAAGGAAGTGTGGACGTGAGCGAGTCATGCGAGGATGGTGGGTGCTCCGACACCGGGTTCCCACGGAACGGTGACATGGCAAAAGAGGGGCATCGCAAGGACAATTCGGACACGATGCAAACATATCGTGCATCTCATACATGTAAGGGCATCTCATCGCGGTCGTCTCGGGTTATACCTTCGGATCGTTCAAACGGGACGGTTCGCGTCAGAGAGGGAAGTAGTCATTACGGCGTGGGGAAGTAGACGTTCATGTCCCGTGGATGTTCGGGGTCCACGGGTCTTCGAGGGTCGACGGTAGTGGTACACGTGTCATCGGGTACTTGGTGAAATCCACGGGTGTCCGGTCTTGGCGGTGTAGATGTACACGTTCCGTGAGACGAACATGGATGTCGTGGTACTTGGCGTTCTTGTGGCCTCTGTACTTGCCGAAAACCACATCGGAGGTAGTCGAACCGATCTGAAAGCGAACTTGGCGCCGAGGTCGAACTTGCCAGCCTTTGACGGTCCAACACAAAACAACACAAGGGCCTCGGGATGCCAGCAAGGAGGCGATGGTGGTGGTCATGGAGGTTGGGAAAATCTGCGATGGCGCTGCTGCACCGGTGACAACGGTGGAGTTCTGCGACGGCGTCAAGGTGGTCGATGGAGAGGGGCTTGGCGCGGCGGGGACGAGGCTTCGCTCCGGAGAGGGTGCGAGAGGTCAAGGCATGGCTCCTGGCCGACGTGGACGAGGCGAGGAGGAGCTGTTGTCGTTTCTGGCCCCGGGCGCCGGCTGTAACGGGCGCAGCGAGACTTGGTGGCGGAACCTCGGCAGCAGGGAGGCGCGCCATGGCAGGGGACGACCTGGCGGCGCCGGGCGCTCTACCGGCGTGGAGGACGACGAGGCATGGTTATGGGTGGAGGAGGCGCCGAGGAGGAGGCCGAGGAGAAGGCGCTCGGGCGGCGAGGAGGCGCCATGGAGGAGAGGAAGGAGGCCGAGGGATCGGAGGAGGCGGGCTCTCCCTGGCGATGGCTGAGCGTGGCGGAGGCGCACAGGGGATCGAGGGGAGATGAGGGGGGATCGGGAGAGATGGGGAGATCGGGCGCGACGCGGGATCGAGGAGAGGAGGAGAAGGATCGAGGGGATGGGGATCGGGCGATGAGGGAGAGAAGGGGATCGAGAGGGAGGCGAGCGGGTCGAGGCTGCGGCCTGGAGGGAGTCGAGGGAGGAAGGCTGCGGGCTAGGGGTTAGAGGGTTGGTGGGCCTTGGGCCTCGGGAGGCTAGGCCGGCCTGGTGGAGGAAAATGGCTGGGCCGGCTGGGCCTAAGAGGCCGGCTAGGCACTCTCTCTCCCTCTCTTATATTACTTAGCAGAAAACCCATTAAAGAGAGACAAAAAGAAAGAGAGGGTTAGGGAAAGAATTTGGGAACGAGGACAATTTTCCCGGGCTCACAAAAATATGAAGAATTTAACAAAAATGGCCCAAGGATTTTTGGTGGAACTCCGGAAAATGATAGAATAATATTTGCAAGGCTTTGAGGTCAACTCGGAGCAGAAAAGGCATGGGATTTATTATGCAAGTGGGTTATGGTGATTCCAAAACAATGGAATATTTTATAGTAGCTCTATAAATATCGAGAGGATATGTTATAAAGAGAAATCACCATGTGAATATCCTCGATTTAAATGGATCGAAAAATCCATACAATTTATTTAGAAGAGTTTTAAAAAATTAATGAGATGATGGCATGATGAGATGATGCAATGCAAAACAAAACAAATCACACGACAAAACTCGGAAACCACGGAAGGCAAGCTGAAGCTCCGGTCTTGGGGCGCCACATCACTCCACCACTTCGAGAGGATCTCGTCCCGTGATCTAGGATGGCACCGGAGAAAAGCGGAAGATGAAGAGGTAAAACTAAGTTTCTTCTTTGACAAACGAGTGAAACCGATGAACCTCGAGAGGTTGAAAACTTGAAAGAATAACACAATAGAGATGAACGAAATTGAGAACATTCCAAGAGAAAATAGAAACAAGGACCACCATGTGAACCTTGGGGGTTGCAAAGCTATGAATGACGAGTACAATGGACAAGAAGGAATTGGAACCACTCTGGTTGAAACGAGATAAGAATGAACAAGAACGATATAATTTTGGCAGCTCTCCATTGAAAATGGAAGGAATTAGAATCATGAACTTGAGAAGATGGGATGATAGTTGATGAAATCAACAACACACCGCCTCCGAACTATTGAAAGAATGGCACAAGGGTAAGAAAGATTTCAGACAGCTCTCCGGTTGAGGAAGCGTGCAAAACTTGATAAGATGAGAGAACTTCGAATGAAAACATGACACTCGGTTAAATGGATAAGCAAGAAAAGAACATGATCTTGACAAAAGAAGATGATGGGTCAAGAGAGCAACATCACAATGTTTCCGGAACGAAAGAATAGAAGATGGATTATCGGGATAAAGGGATGGAGAAGAAAATGCCAACTTCTACCACAATTGAATTTGGAAGGCATCCTTGCTAAGAAGGTTAGAGCGGAGTTGTTGGAAAACCAACAACGAAAAGCACAAGCTTGTTGTGGGCTTATGGTAAACATCTCAAAATTATGAGGCGAGCTTCTGCCACCAACGGAAACAAATAATTGGATTAAGATCAACAAGAAGATGAAATCTTCTTTCCCCGAAGAATAGGAGAAAACTTGGATCCTTGATAAGCACCATAATAGCAAATTCCCTTAGGGAAGCTTTAGGTGAAATATACCCCAAGATAACTCCAATGAAGAGATTGATGGATTTAAAATACCTCATTCTTGACAACATGTGAATCATGAAACACGAACTCAAATTGTCGAGAATGACATAACACCAGCTCAAATGATAAGGTAGAACGAATTGCACTTCGAAATGCAAGAAGAAGAATACTTGAACTCCTCAAAACAAAACATGTGTTGAGCACCATGTTTATTTTAGAGTATAGCTTGACGGATCATAACTCCGAGAGAAATCTTGAAGAACAATTAATAATTAAAAGAATCCTTGACGAACCATCATGTAGAGCCTCCATGAAGAACTCCGGTAAGAAAAGGATGATAAAAGAAAGAGAAGTTGAAAACACAAGGTGAAGCCTTGCAGTGTTACGATGAAGCTTTGAAATGATATAACCGAGAAAACTTGGAACTCCGGAAAGAAAGATGAACAAATGAAATCAAGAATTTTGATGAACCTCCGGAATAAGGAATTGAACTTAACCCGATGAAACAAGAATAAGAATTACATTATGCATATCCTTCACCAATTTAAATTGATGACAAGCAACGGATTTGGCATACTACTTATTCCCGTAGAAAGGATTAAGATAGATATGGCGCAAACTTGTGAAGGTATTGATGGAACCACCGGTGGGATTTGGAAACAACAAATGAATTGATATGCTAAAGAAGGAAGTGAAATCTTGAACGAACCACCGTAAGAATTGAGAATGAACGTAGCAAAGGCACAATTCACGGGAAGAATTAGAAGCGAATGAAGATATTTGAGGGGATTTAGATACAAGTGAACGAATAGATGACGAGCTGATTGGAGAATACTTGAATGATGCACCGGTAAGATTTGGAGAGTGAGATGTTGAGAATGAATAATTCTGAGATGATGGCTCTGGATAATCAAACTGAAAAGATTTCTGAATTTCTCCGGATGGGTGAAAAGAATTCTCACAATCGAAATTAATTATGAGAGGATGGCATCAAGTTAGAACCATGAATCTTGAAGAGAAAGGAGCGAGATTTAAGAGAAACTCTTCTTCAGTCTTCCAAAATTCGAGAACGACGACGAGAAACATCACCATGAATTATTGAAGCACTCCGGAATGAAAATTAGAAAGGTTGAACCAACAATGAAAAGAATTTGAAAGAACTTGGAGAAAGCCATTTGACTGATGATAAATCATTCTTACGCCAAACTTGAAAAGAATTTGGGAATAGCTCCGGGAAAATAAAAGAGTCGTAAGATCCTCGGGAAAAGACACGTGGGGTTAGGGCCCACTCAAAAGAACCACCGTTGAACAATTGTTTGAAACAGATATTGCACCGTAGAATTAAATGGCTTGAATGAGATAGCATCCTCAAAAGAACTTGAGTGAATTGAGAATGGAAACTAGAATCTTCTGAGATATCTTCAACACTCCGGAACAATTGAATAGCGGTAAATGGATGATTAAGAGATTCACCGACATGAGAAAGCATTTGAAACGATGAAAAGAATACGATTAACACTGACAACTTGACTTCAATCCACCGGAGAAGAAAATTAGAATGGAACAATGATAAGGTAAAAGCTTCCTTAGCTTCTTCATGAGAAATCACCGGATAAAACATTAAAGGAAAAGAATGAAGAAACTTCACTCAATAAAATGGATACTTGATTAAGGATTACGAGTCCTTGAAGAAAAAGGGTGGGAGGGCAGGAAATCAAAACAACTTGGGTCGGATGAAATGAACACCGTTGAGAAAAAGCTTAGAATTGATCTTGCGAATGTTGGAATGATCGGATCCACTTGAAGAGAAGCACGTCGGTTGGGAAAAGAATTAACATGACAAGCTCAGTGATCAAGAAGGATTAGTATTCACATAGCAATATGAGAACACCAATTAGGAAAGGTATGGAATCAACACTTGGCATTGAAGCAACTTGAATACCACAAAACGGAACAACAAAAGAAACAAAGGATTTGGCTTGCAGAATAAGCCGGAACAAATACATATGATAGAGATTTACCCAATCCCATATCATACATCTGTCGGAAAGATATTCTAGGAGCTACTTGAATTCCCACCTATAAACTCCCGAAACTTTCTGGTTATGCAATCTGGTGTTGGGGATACACGGGACACAAAATATATCACCCAAACTAACAATACCTAGATCCAGCTGTATCCATCCGTCAACACATAACCAAGAAATCCTCGGAAATCGTGTACCTCGACCTTCGAAAAACATCCGTTATACAAGTCATGGCAATACTCCCGCACTCGCCACAGTACTGGGCTATCAGGGTTATCTCACCAACAACTGCACAAAAGAGATTTCGATGTCGGTAAAACTCGGTATTCCAGAATCGCAACGATAAAATTGTGACGACAACACCTCGGAGCTCAACTCCCCGGACACCGCCACAACCCCTAAATGTCGAGGCACCAAGAACAATGTTCTCGTCACAAAACCATCGGAACGATTCCAAGATACCCACGTGATCCTAAAAAAATTTAGTGAAATTTGAGGAGAGAAAAGACAAAACTCTACGTCAGGATACCTCACCAGAGCGATTTAAGGGACCGAGGAGTAAAAGAATCCTACTCTCCGATATATATAATCCTAAGACTCAAAACATTTTCCGTTCTAGACTCAACAACGCCAAGAAACAATCAAGTAGGGGCTCCTAAGTCGGGAAGGCTCGATTACCAACTTGTAACGCCTCGATGCGGCTATATCTCCCACGTGTCAAGCACGACTTAGAGGCATAACCGCATTGAAAGCAATGTCGCAAGTGAGGTAATCTTCACACAACCCATGTAATAAATAAGGGAAAGAGATACATAGTTGGCTTACAATCGCCACTTCACACAATACATGAGTAAAACATTACATCATACAGTACAATCAAGGTCCGACTACGGAACCAAAATAAAAGAAGACTACCCCAAATGCTACACAGATCCCCGATCGTCCCAACTGGCTCCACTACTGATCAGCTGAAACGAAACAACACAATGCACAAAGTCTTCATCGAGCTCCTCCTTGAGCTCAAAGCGACGCCTGCACGGTTTCATTGGCACCTGCAAACTGGTTTTGGATGTATCTGTGAGTCACGGGGACTCAGCAATCTCACACCCGCGAGATCAAGACTATTTAAGCTTAAAGGTAGGACAGGGTAGTGAGGTGGAGCTGCAGCAAGTTTACTCAGCATATATGGTGGCTAACATACGCAAAAGAGAGCGAGAAGAGGAGGCAAAGCACGGTCGAACCACTATGATCAAGAAGTGATCCTAGAACAACCTACGCCAAGCATAACTCCAACACCGTGTTCACTTCCGGACTCACGAGAAGAGACCATCACGGTTACACACGCCGTTGATGTATTTTAGTTAAGATCAACTTCGGGTTTACTACAACCGGACATTAACAAATTCCCATCCGCCACATAACCGCTGGCACGGCTTTCGAAAGTTCAAACCCTGCAGGGTGTCCCAACTTAGCCCATGATAAGCTCTCGCGATCAACGAAGGATATTCCTTCTCCCGGAAGACCCGATCAGTCTCGGAATCCCGGCTACAAGACATTTCGACAAAGAATAAAACAAGACCAGCAAGACCGCCCGATGCGCCGACAATCCCGATAGGAGCTGCACATATCTCGTTCTCAGGGCAACACCGGATGAGACAAGCTACGAGTAAAACCAATCCTCAAGTTGCCCCAAGGTGGCCCCGCAGGCGGCTCGGTTCGGGCCAGCACTTAGAGAAGCAGTGGTCCGAGGGGCTAAATAAAGATGACCCTTGGGCTCCGGAAACCCAAGGGAAAAAGGACTGGGTGAGGCAAATGGTAAAACCAATGTTGGGCCTTGCTGGAGGAGTCTTATTCAAAGCGAACTGTCAAGGGGGTCCCATAAATCACCCGACCGCGTTAGGGACGCAAAATCCGGGAACATAACACCGTATGACGGAAACTAGGGCGGCAAGAGTGGAACAAAACACTGGGCATAAGGCCGAGCCTTCCACCCTTTACCAAGTATATAGATGCATTAATAATATAAGATATATTGTGATATCCCAACAAATAAACATGTTCCAACAAGGAACAACATCTCCATGTTCCAACAAGGAACAAACTTCATCTTCACCTGCAACTAACAACGCTATAAGAGGGGCTGAGCAAAGCGGTAACATAGCCAAACAACGGTTTGCTAGGAAAGGATGGTTAGGGGCTGGACATGGCAATATGGGAGGCATGATAAGCAAGTGATAGGCATCGTAGCATAGGCATAGCAAAAGAGCGAGCATCTAGCAAGCAAAGATAGAAGTGATTTCGAGGGTATGGTCATCTTGCCTGAAATCCCGCAAGGAAGAAGAACGAATCCATGAAGAAGACAAACGGACGTAGTCGAACGAATCCTCACAACTCCGAACGTAAACCGAAGCTAACGAGAGAAACAACCCGAAAGAAACAAACAACATAGTAAACAACCATCACATAAACATGTCATGATGCACAAACAAGTATGATGCATGACCGGTTTAATGAGGCATGGCATGGCAATATGCACAAACAACACTACAAGTTAAGTGGAGCTCAATATGCAACGAGTTGCATATTGACGGAACACCACATCACTTATTTAGTTCTCTCCCGATTAGGTACTCAACAATATTAAATGTTATTAAACATGGCAAGAGGGGTGAAGCATAAAGAAACTACCTATCTAGGCAAGTTTAAATGAGGCCGGAAACAACGAACAACAATTCCGGAAAATCCTCATGTCCATATTTCGAATTTGGTACTGATCTGACCTAAAGCATATTTTAGAGTTGTTAAACATGCAAAGTAATGCTACCATGTTAAACTAGGCATTTTCTACCCCATTTACATATATAATTTATTTAAATCCGAAGCTACGGATATTAAGTTATGAAATAAATCATTTTAGCATGGCATTTAAGCAAATTAATGCAAACAACAATTTTAACCATTTTAATTGTTGTTATCATGATGCGGATGACGTGTGCAAGTTTATGCAATTTTTATGAAAATGTTGACAAGAGCATGTTACGAGGCATTATGTCACCGTATGAACGAAAAAGGGTGCCACGGGCGGCGAAAAACGAAAATGGTGCCACGGCAACATATCCGAAAATGATGCCACGGCAACATATCGGTTCCGTAGCTCACGGAGATACCGTGCAAAAGGAAGTGTGGACGTGAGCGTGTCATGCGAGGATGGTGGGGTGCTCCCGATTACCGGGTTCCCACGGAACGGTGACATGGCAAAAGAGGGGCATCGCAAGGACAATTCGGACACGATGCAAACATATCGTGCATCTCATACATGTAAGGGCATCTCATCGCGGTCGTCTCGGGTTATACCTTCGGATCGTTCAAACGGGACGGTTCGCGTTACGTAGAGGGAAGTAGTCGTACACGGCGTAGGGGAAGTAGACGTTCATGTCCCGTGGATGTTCGGGGTCCACGGGGTCTTCGAGGGTCGACGGTAGTGGTACACGTGTCATCGGGGTACTTGGTGAAATCCACGGGTGTCCGGGTCTTGGCGGTGTAGATGTACACGTTCCGTGAGACGAACATGGATGTCGTGGTACTTGGCGTTCTTGTGGCCTCCGTGTACTTGCCGAAAACCACATCGGAGGTAGTCGAACCGATCTGAAAGCGAACTTGGCGCCGAGGTCGAACTTGCCAGCCTTGACGGTCCAACACAAAACAACACAAGGGCCTCGGGATGCCAAAGCAAGGAGGCGATGGTGGTGGTCATGGAGGTTGGGAAAGTACTGCAGATGGCGCCGCTGCACCGGCCGACAACGGTGGAGTTCTCGCGACGGCGCAGTGGTCGATGGAGAGGGGCTTGGCGCGCGGGACGAGCTTCGCTCCGGAGAGGGTGCAGAGGTTCAAGGCATGGCTCCCGTCGACGTGGACGAGGCGAGGAGGAGCTGTTGTCGTTCGTCCTGGCGCTCGACAGAACGGCGCAGGCGAGACTTGGTGGCGGAACCTCGGCAGCAGGGAGGCGCGGCCATGGCAGGGGACGACCCTGGCGGCGTCGGCGATCCTACCGGCGTGGATGAAGACGAGGCATGGTTGCTGGGTGGAGGAGGCGCCGAGGAGGAGGCCGAGGAGAAGGCGCCGGGCGGCAGGAGGCGCCATGGAGGAGAGGAAGGAGGCCGAGGGGATCGGGAGGAGCGGGCTCTCCTGGCGATGGCTGGCGTGGCGGGCGGCGCATGTGGGATCGAGGGGAGATGAGGGGGATCGGGAGAGATGGGGAGATCGGGCGACGCGGGATCGAGGAGAGGAGGAGAAGGATCGAGGGATGGGGATCGGGCGATGAGGGAGAGAAGGGGATCGAGAGGGAGGCGAAGGGTCGAGGCCGGGCGCTGGAGGGAGTCGAGGGAGGAAGGCTGCGGGCTAGGGTTAGAGGGTTGGTGGGCCTTGGGCCTCGGGAGGCTAGGGCCGGCTGGTGGAGGAAAATGGCCAGGGGCGGCTGGGCCTAAGAGGCCGGCTTAGGCACTCTCTCTCTCTCTTATATTACTTAGCGAAAACCCATTAAAGAGAGACAAAAGAAAGAGAGGGTTAGGGAAAGAATTTGGGAACGAGGACAATTTTCCGGCTCACAAAAATATGAAGAATTTAACAAAATGGCCCAAGGATTTTTGGTGGAACTCCGAAAATGATAGAATAATATTTGCAAGGCTTTGAGGTCAACTCGGAGCAGAAAAGGCATGGGATTTATTATGCAAGTGGGTTATGGTGATTCCAAAACAATGGAATATTTTATAGTAGCTCTATAAATATCGAGAGGATATGTTATAAAGAGAAATCACCATGTGAATATCCCTCGATTTAAATGGATCGAAAAATCCATACAATTTATTTAGAAGAGTTTTAAAAAAATTAATGAGATGATGGCATGATGAGATGATGCAATGCAAAAACAAAACAAATCACACGACAAAACTCGGAAACCCTGGAAGGCAACTGAAGCTCCGGTCTTGGGGCGCCACAGTGGATGTACAAATCACATGACTGGTGACAAGATGTCACAGCCCCAGAATTGGTTGTAATTAGTGGCATCTGCATCCATGCATCATGTTTGATTTCAAAGGAAATTTTGAAGTGGGAATGACCAAGGCCTAGCACTAAAGCAATTCAAATAGGTTCAACTAAAAATATTTTTCAGTGAATCCTAATGGCTTTAAAAAAATGTTCATCATTTCTGGAAAAATGCTATAAACCATAACCAGACGTGTTGCACATTTTTCATGACATATTTGGTCACTGGATTAAATCATATAGTATTTGCATTTGGGCATTTAAATGCTATAAAATATTTTAAAATGCTCAAATAATCATAAACTAAAATGTTTACTGTTGTTTATGTTCTAAAAAGTATCCATGATTAGTTTCATGATTTTTGGAAATGCCCTGACATTTTTAATGAAGCCCAAAACAGTATCACAAAATAGAAAAACAAAAACAATTAAAAGAGAGAGAAGGGAACCTACCTAACTTACCGGTGTAGCCACCTGGCGGCCCAAGTGGCCAGCCCAGCCCACCTAGCCTCCCCCCTGTCGTCTTCTTTCCCTGCCAGGAGGACGAGCGCGTGGCCGCAGCGCGCCGGCACGCGTCCCGGCCACCTCCTGCTTCCTGCCGCTTCCCCCTCGTCGCCCTCGCCCCTTCTCCGTGTCCAAAAGCTCCGTGACAATGCAAAGCTCCTTCACGCGGAGGATCCCGAACCCAAGAGCACCGTGGTGACACCTTCGAGCTTGTCTTCCACCTCGGGCGCCACCAATCACCGTCATCGATTCGCGACGTCTGGCGCGCCCCCGAGCCCACTGACCTTCTGCGTCGCCTCCCTGTGAGCTCCTCATCTCTCCTCTTTGCTCGCCCCCTCCATTCCCGTCCTCTAGATCGTCGTTCCACAATTGACCGACGCTCGCCGCCGACGGCCATGTCGCCGTCGTGGCTTCAGATGCCGTAGCTTGCCCCTGAGCACGTCATCGTGCTTGTGCTGCTCCCAGGAGACGAACGCACCTGCTAGCTCACCTTCCCATGCACCATAGCGAGTAGCAGGTCCTGCCCGAGCTCCGGCCTCCGCCAGGAGCTCGCTTCCGGCGAACTCCGGCCACCCTGCACCCTCCCGTTGGTCTCCCCGGATGCGCACGGGCACGGGCTTCCTTCTGGTGCCCCTGGCGCGTCGACCCGTGGCCTCCGGCGAGTTTCGAGCAGGCTGCGTCGTGGTTCGAGGTCGCCGCCGACTGAACTCCGGCGAGCCGACGTGGCTGCGTGATTAGCGCTAATCACGGCCAGCTAACCCTCCCCAGAGCCACTGACTACCGGGCCCCACGGCCTAATTAACCCTGCTTAGCTCCTGTTTAGACTAAACTAACCCCACGGGCCCCACAGGTCAGTTTGACCTGGCCACGTCACCTGTTGACCGGCCCCACACGTCAGTGCTGACTTGCTGACGTGGCTGTTGACCCGGCCCCACCTGTCAGCGACACTAACCAGCACTGGGTCACTGACTAGTGGACCCCACTGGTCAGTTTGACCTGGACCGTGCCCCGTTGACTCGCTTACGTCATGCTGACGTTATGCTAACGCAATAACTCTTTTCTGGATTTATTCTTTTACAGAAAATTCCAGAAAATATCCAAAACTTCTAAAATTCATGTAAAATCAACCATAGCTCAGAATGAAATAATTTATATATGAAAAATGATCAGAAAAATCCAATCTATCCATCTGTACCACTTTCATGCATGTTAGATCAACTTATACCTGCTGATCAGGTCAAATCAATTAAATGGCATTTGAATTTCACATATGGAGTTTGAATTTGAACCCTTGGTTCAAACCAACTTCATTTAATATGGTTGCTAATTGCATTAGCTCAAACAATAGCATATTGCCATGACATTATCATGCATCATATTTGTTGCATTGCATTGATTGTGTTCTTCCTTGTTTGCCGGTGTTTGTCCCCCCTCGATGAGGCGATGTACCGATGAGTTCGATGACACCGATGAAGAACTATATTATCTTCGAAGTGCCGTGCAAGCAAAACCCCTTGTTCATTCCGATATAATCCCACTCTCCCGCCATCGCTCTCTTTTCACGCATTAGGACAACAACGATTCATCTGCTACTTGCCGCGCATGAACCCCTTTATCCTCCGTGATGACCTGTCATTCCACAAGAAATAGATGAAACCCACTAGCATGAGTAGGAGTTGTTTGAGCCTGATGTGCCTACTCATTCATGCTTGTTTGTCATGCCTGCTTTGCTTAGAGTTGAGTCAGTCTGATTCATCTGGGATGAATCAGAGTTTTGTGAACATGTCCTACTATGTGTGAGCTAAGTGTGTGAACACGATTTGGTAAAGGTAGCGGTGAGAGGCCATGTAGGAGTACATGGTGGGTTGTCTTATTGAAACCGTCCTCATTCTGTGTTTGAGATCCATGAAACAGTTACTACCACGCATTGGGCCCAAAACCAATGGACCCTCTCGTCTTCTTAACCACTCTTGTCCTCTGTCCGGGAGTTGCAAAGTAGTTTCTGGTGTTTGTAGTATGCTGGGGGCCGCACGCAGTGCTGACCTTAGGGGTGGGCTATGTTGCGTTATGCACGTGGCACGGTGTACCGAATGCCCGTTTGGTATCTCGGGAACCTTACACACATCGTTCGGGGCCGTATGTGGAAACCTCGGCGGACTCCTCATGGATGGAACACGAATAGGCTATAAACATGGACTAGAGACTGGCGTGTTTAGGTAGGCTGTGGCCTACACCCACGTTGGGCTTCCGCTTGAAGGTTGCCGAGTAATTGTCGTGTAAACGACGGTAAGTGGCGAGCGTGTGTGAAGAAGTACACCCCTGCAGGGTTAACATCATCAATTCGAATAGCCGTGTCCGCGGTAAAGGACTTCTGGGTTGCCTATAACAGTTCATAAACAAGTGAAAGTGGATACTCTAAAATGCGCAAGATAAGCATGAGTCCTATGGATGGCGTTCACGTAGGAAGGCGGGATCGAATCCATAGTGGTGTATTGATATGGTGAATATGAGGACTCGTGTGCGCCACCTCAAAAGAGTTACTTGCAGTCGTAGTTTAGGATAGCCACCGAGTCAAAGCTGGCTTGCTGCAGTCAAACTCCACCACCCCCTTTGACGATAATGATGCATATGTAGTTAGTTCTGATGTAAGTCTTGCTGAGTACATTTGTACTCATGTTTGCTTATTTTATGTTTTGCAGAGAGGCGTCAGTCTCACTAGTAGTTCCGCTGGACTTCGACGTTTAGCTTGTTACCTCAGCTACGATCTTGTGCCCTCGGCAGGATCTGGTAGATAGTCAAGTTTCTAAGCTTTTTTCTTTGTAGATGTCTATACTCAGACATGTTAAGCTTCCGCATGTGCTTTGATTTGTATGCTCTGAATGTTGGGTCATGAGACCCATGTTTGTAATATCTCACTCCTCGGAGCCTAATGAATAAATACTTGAGTCGTAGAGTTATGTTGTGATGCCATGTTGTATTTACACATATCGAGCATATTGTGTGTATGTTTGAAATGCTTTGTATGTGTGGGATCCGACAATCTAGTTGTTTATCCTTGGCAGCCTCTCTTATGGGGAAATGTAGTCTAGAGCTTCATTGAGACATAGTAGACCGCTTCTGGCCGGTTCACCGGAGTCCCGCTAGCCCAAAGACTACCGCTCGGGACACTTGACTGGCCGGCATGTGTTTCACTTTGTTCTGTGGTTACGTCCCTTCGGGAAATGTCACGCGGTGACATCCGAGTCCTTCCTAGCCTGCTACAAAGACGGGTTCCCGGAGTCCTGTTAGCCTGCTACAGCCCGGATTCACACGCTGGCCGACCGACATGCTCGATGTGATTCATGTATGCCTGTCCCCATGGGTTAGTGCCGCTTTGGGTTCACGACTAGCCATGTCGGCCCGGGTTCTCTATCATATGGATGCTAGCGACACTATCATATACGTGAGCCAAAAGGCGCAAACAGTCCCGGGTCATGGTAAGGCGACACCCGTGGGAATACCGTGCGTGAGGCCGCAAAGTGATATGAGGTGTTACCAACTAGATCGATGTGACTTGGAATCGGGGTCCTGACAGCGTTGGTATCAGAGCCTGACTGCCTGTAGGATTACCAAGCCAAACTGGTAGAAGTTGTGTCTAGAAATGCTTTAGTTATGTAAGGGAATTGATTGTGGAACAGAACGTAAGGCTCTTTTTACTCCTTATACCTCATGGCCTTTTGATCTGAGTCATCCTCTTCTCTTCTACGGGGATTAAGAACTAGGCCTTCTCATCTATCTATTAGGATGACGTGTTACTAATCCGTAGACTTATAGGATTGTTGGTTTCAAGCCCCAGTTCAGTTCTTACTACTTTCGTATGTTCATAGCTGGTCTCAGAACCTTGATATTGTGATGTTGAGTGGTCATGCCACTATTTTGCAGGATGTCTCAAATCATTTTGAGCATTTACAGCCGTTGTGCTGTCCGAGTCATCCCAGGTCTCTAAGTAGTCTGATGCATTTGCAAATCTTTTCTTTCCATCCCCGATGTCCTTTATGGTCAGAATAAGCACACTAACCGGTGTGTTGAGGTGATTCGTTGCCTTGACATATATGTTGGAGCTATTATTATGACCCTAGGTGTTTTAGGGAGTCACCTAGTAATCTAGCCATGTTTTGTGTTTCCGGTGTGATGATTCTAGCCACCATTCTCGAAAGCATCCCGTGATGCCACTTAGTAGTAGGTATTCTACTCCTGGGTTTTGAACCCAAACTTCACCCTACTTACCTCATGTTGATAGTGTTGCTCGTACCTTTAGGTTATTAGTAACTTTTGTGATAGTCCTCGAGGTCCGTGGTATTCCCTTCTTCCAAATACCATGAACCATTTTGGCAGAAGTTCTCTTGAACCGAAAGATCACAACAAGAGTGCTCTCAATGAGTTTCCTATCCTATGTTGTGAATCTGCCAGTCCTACCTTCCCGCATGGGTTATCCGGAAGAAATGTTGAACTTGGTTCGACGTACTAATCTATGAATCCACAACTCAGAAAGTTATATGTTCCTTGAGTTGTTCTCTTTAGTTGTATTCTGACCCCCGTCTATCATTTTATAACCAAGAGTATGTGTGCATTTGTGTTCATCGTTGCCCTTTTATTCTTGTGTTCCGTCAAGCCATTCTATTCTAGAATGACTAGGAGAAACAAACTCCAGTACCTCATCCATATCTAGGATTGGGTCAAATTAGTTGTATTCCGCAGATCAAAATGTCAATCCAACTTTTGCTTTGTTCTACCTTGGAGTGTTACCATCTTTATGTCAAGAGTGTCATGAGAATTGCACCACCTCTTGTAAATTCTTGACGTAGTGATACTTCTCACCATTATTATTCATTCCTCGGTCCCATGTTGTTGTAACCGGAATGCCGACAAGTGAATTGTGGTGTGTGAAAACGATATGCCTAGCAACCCCCTTGCTTGGTAGTTAATGGACAATATTCTCATTCTTAGCGTGTTGATCATTGAATCATCATCCTAAGATTGATTGTGCTACCTAGTCCTTATTTCCAGTGCACTCTTCGATCAACGAGTTAGGATTGTGTCAATCCCTTGCTCTTTGATCATATCGTCTTGCCCTGAAAAGCAAGATTGTTCTCGACCTTAGTAATATATCGGTGGTTCGTGACTTTCCAAATATCTTCTTGGAAGTGTTACCAGGTTGTCACCTGACTGCTATGTTGAGTTCGTGAACAAGTTGGTTTCTTGTGAACCACCCTTTCTCCAAGAATCTGTGTTGGATACCCTGAGCTAGTTGGTTGAGCTAAACAACAATTTGGAGAGTTGGAAGATAAAAGCTTATTCCACTTAGTTCATCACCAAGGGATATCCTTGTGTGTGTGTGTGTGTGTGTGTTGAAGAAAGGTGATATCTTCACCAATTGTTCCTCGTGATCAGTTGTTGGATCTATTGCCTTGTCAAAACTTTGACATGAGTATGGGCTATCATCAAGTCAAATCAGAACCAGTGATGTTCGTAATGTTGTCTTACTCGTGGTTGATCCCTCAAGCATACACCATTACATCTTTGGTCTGACCAATGCTATCACCGTGTTCACATGATGGTGGAAGTCCGGTGATATGGAAATTCCGATGAGTTGTTGTTGAACCCATCAGCAGCATTTTGTCTCCCCCATGATTCATGTTGAACATCAACCTAGTGTTGGAAATTTTGTAAGCAATGCCTTCGTGTTTCGTTCATAAAGCTTATGCTTGGATGGAAGAAGTGACTTCCTCTAATTCACGTGCATTTGATGTAAGTTGTCGCCGTGAATTCGAGCAAGTTTGTTTTTACTTCCTCTGGAATCATCCCAAGTTAGTCATGCATATGTGCGAAGTGCTCTATGGTTTGATAGGTTGTCCGCCTCCACTCCATATGTGTTTCCTAGCACGCCAAGCCACTGATTGAATTGTTCAAGGATAACAAGTTCTAAGTGCTAGTCCTGAAGGTACCAGACGAATTTGTACAAGATTTCGTTATCCTCGATGATGGTCCCCCACCTGAACTCGGTAGCGTTTTATTATAAGACTACTACGTGGTCATGCTTGTCTTGGACAGCGTGTTCACAGGTTTGTAGCAGAACCAGCTCATGTTTTGGAGCTTGCTATCATAGTTCATTTCCCGAGAATTCCGCAACGTCATCTGGTCGGTTTGTGTTGCAAACTTTCTTCTCCAGACATGTTGTCTGAAATATTCCGTTACCAACCAGATCTGAATCTCAGGCAGATATGATGGTTGGGTCATTCCCAGTATTTGCATTTTGTTCCCAGCTTGCACCGTCATTGTGTCAGTGGTCCTACCATGGGTCCCATCCATTCCCGGTGATAAGCAAATCATCCATTGCGTTGCCTTCAACAAGGTAATCCACATCATCCATCCTAGTCTGAGTATGCCATTTCTTCGAGATCTTTCAAACGATCAATTATCAATTGCCTTAAGATGGTATGAAGAGTTTCAATTATCTATGGATCAAAAGTAATTCTTTTTGCCACTTAAGGGAACAGTCCAACGAGTCACCTCTCCTAAGGTGCCCCGTTATGGAATCATGGCAATTATTTCCTCGCCACCTTGACACCATCCACCATCTTTCTAAGCATGGAATTGTTGATAAAACTCCGTCGTTGTTCTTCCATCCCTCTCAATGTGTTTTGTGTATCAACTCGAGATGTCTCAACATCTCATTCCGCGAGTTGATATGGTATAGCTCGATCTTCGAGAAGATCAATCCTAGTAGAGTTTCTTTCCATCGTCATCGCGTGGATGAAGATCTCAAAAGCAAGGATGTCAAGATCAACGTATGCAACAAATCAACAACCTTATGAGGTGCAACCTGGATCGTGAAGATTGTGTTGGTCTTGTGCCCCTCTGTCTTCTTACCTCACGTCTTGAATCTCGGGACGAGATTCTTGTTTAGTGGGGGTGAGTTGTCACAGCCCCAGAATTGGTTGTAATTAGTGGCATCTGCATCCATGCATCATGTTTGATTTCAAAGGAAATTTTGAAGTGGGGATGACCAAGCCCTAGCACTAAAGCAATTCAAATAGGTTCAACTAAAAATATTTTTCAGTGAATCCAAATGGCTTTAAAAAAATGTTCATCATTTCTGAAAAAATCCTATAAACCATAACCGGAGCTGTTGCACATTTTTCATGACATATTTGGTCACTGGATTAAATCATATAGTATTTGCATTTCGGCATTTAAATGCTATAAAATATTTTAAAATGCTCAAATAATCATAAACTAAAATGTTTACTGTTGTTTATGTTCTAAATGATATCCATGATTAGTTTCATGATTTTTGGAAATGCCCTGACATTTTTAATAAAGCCCAAAACAGTATCACAAAATAGAAAAACAAAAACAATTAAAAGAGAGAGAAGGGAACCTACCTAACTTACCTGTGTAGCCACCTGGCGGCCCAAGTGGCCAGCCCAGCCCACCTAGCCTCCCCCCTGTCGTCTTCTTTCCCTGCCAGGAGGACGAGCGCGTGGCCGCAGCGCGCCGGCACGCGTCCCGGCCACCTCCTGCTTCCTGCCGCTTCCCCCTCGTCGCCCTGGGCCTCCCTCGCGACGCCACGTAGCCCCGACCGCTCCCTCACTCTCTCCTGTGCTTCCCCCCCCCCTTCTCTGTTTCTCTGGTGCACAGCCACCGAACAGGTCCGTCGCCGCCGTTCGCTGCCACCGTGAGCACCGTGGTCCTCTCGCCCCTTCCCTGTGTCCAAAAGCTCTGTGACGACGCAAAGCTCCTTCATGCGGAAGATCCCGAACCCAAGAGCACCGTGGTTACGCCTTCGAGCTTGTCTTCCACCTCGGGTGCCATCAATCACCGCCGCCGATTCGCGGCGTCTGGCGCGCCCCCGAGCCCACTGACCTTCTGCGCCGCCTCCCTGTGAGCTCCTCATCTCTCCTCTTTGCTCGCCCCCTCCGTTCCCGTCCTCTAGACCGTCGTTCCACAAGTGCCCGAAGCTCGCCGCCGACGGCCATGTCGCCGTCGTGGCTTCAGACGCCGTAGCTTGCCCCTGAGCACGTCATCGTGCTCGTGCTGCTCCCAGGAGACGAACGCACCTGCTAGCTCACCTTCCCATGCACCATAGCGAGTAGTCAATCCTGCCCGAGCTCCGGCCGCCGCCAGAAGCTCGCTTCCGGCGAACTCCGGCCACCCTGCACCCTCCCGTTGGTCTCCTCGGATGCGCACGGGCACGGGCTTCCTTCTGGTGCCCCTGGCGTGTCGACCCGTGGCCTCCGACGAGTTTCGAGCAGGCTCCGCCGTGGTTCGAGGTCGCCGCCGACTGAACTCCGGCCAGCCGACGTGGCCGCGTGATTAGCGCTAATCACGGCCAGCTAACCCTCCCCAGAGCCACTGACTACCGGGCCGCACGGCCTAATTAACCCTGCTTAGCTCCTGTTTAGACTAAACTAACCCCATGGGCCCCACAAGTCAGTTTGACCTGGCCACGTCACCTGCTGACCGGCCCCACACGCCGTCGATCTTGACTTGCCGACGTGGCTGACCTGCCCCACTGTCGGCCGACACTAACCAGCACTGGGTCACTGACTAGTGGACCCCACTGGTCAGTTTGACCTGGACCGTGCCCCGTTGACTCGCTTACGTCATGCTGACGTTATGCTGACGCAATAACTCTTTTCTGGATTTATTCTTTTACAGAAAATTCCAGAAAATATCCAAAACTTCTAAAATTCATATAAAATCAACCGTAGCTCAGAATGAAATAATTTATATATGAAAAATGATCAGAAAAATCCAATCTATCCATCTGTACCACTTTTATGCATGTTAGATCAACTTATACCTGCTGATCAGGTCAAATCAATTAAATGGCATTTGAATTTCACATATGGATTTGAATTTGAACCCTTGGTTCAAACCAACTTCATTTAATATGGTTGCTAATTTCATTAGCTCAAACAACAGCATATTGCCATGACATTATCATTGTTGCATTGCATTGATTGTGTTCTTCCTTGTTTGCCGGTGTTTGTCCCCCCCCTCGATGAGCGACATACAAGCGATGAGTTCGATGACACCGATGAAGAACTATATTATCTTGAAGTGCCGTGCAAGCAAAACCCCCTTGTTCATTCTGATATAATCCCACTCTCCCGCTCCTGCTCTCTTTTACTACATTAGGACAACAACGATTCATTTGTTACTTGCTGCGGCAGCTGAACCCCTTTATCCTCCGCATGACCTGTCATTCCACAGTAAATAGATGAAACCCACTAGCATGAGTAGGAGTTGTTTGAGCCCTGATGTGCCTACTCATTCATGCTTGTTTGTCATGCCTGCTACTGCTTAGAGTTGAGTCAGGTCTGATTCATCGGGATGAATCGGAGGTGTGTGAACATGTCCTACTGTGTGTGAGCTAAGTGTGTGAACACGATTTGGTAAAGGTAGCGGTGAGAGGCCATGTAGGAGTACATGGTGGGTTGTCTCATTGAAACCGTCCTCATTCTGTGTTTGTGATCCATGAAATAGTTACTACCACGCATTGGGCCCAAAACCAATGGACCCTCTCGTCTTCTTAACCACTCTTGTCCTCTGTCCGGGAGTTGCAAAGTAGTTTCTGGTGTTTGTAGTATCTTTGGGGGCCACGCAGCGCTGACCTTAGGGGTGGGCTGTGTTGCGGTAGGCACGTGGCACGGTGTACCGAATGCCCGTTTGGTATCTCGGGAACCCTGCACGCATCGTTCGGGGCCGTATGTGGAAACCTCGGCCGGACTCCCTGCGGATGGAACCTGAATAGGCAATAAACCTAGACTAGAGACTTGAGTGTTTAGGTAGGCTGTGGCCGACACCCACGTTGGGCTTCCGCTTGAAGGTTGCCGAGTACATGTCGTGTAAATGGCGGTAAGTGGTGAGAGCGTGTGTGAAGAAGTACGCCCCTTTAGGGTTAACATCATCTATTCGAATAGCCGTGTCCGCGGTAAAGAACTTCTGGGTTGCCTATAACAGTTCTTAAACAAGTGAAAGTGGATACTCTAAAATGCGCAAGATAAGCGTGAGTGCTATGGATGGCGTTCTCGTAGGAAGGCGGGATCGAATCCATAGTGGTGTATTTATATGGTGAATATGAGGACTCGTGTGCGCCACCTCAAAAGAGTTACTTGCAGTCGTAGTTTAGGATAGCCACCGAGTCAAAGCTGGTTTGCTGCAGTCAAACTCCACCACCCCCTTTGACGATAATGATGCATATGTAGTTAGTTCTGATGTAAGTCTTGCTGAGTTCATTTGTACTCACGTTTTCTTATTTTTATGTTTTGCAGAGAGACGTCAGTCTCGCTAGTAGTTCCGCGTGGACTTCGACGTTTAGTTTGTTACCTCAGCTACGATCTTGTGCCCTCGGCAGGATCTGGTAGATAGTTAGGCTTCTAAGCTTTTTTCTTTGTAGATGTCTATACTCAGACATGTTAAGCTTCCGCATGTGCTTTGATTTGTATGCTCTGAATGTTGGGTCATGAGACCCATGTTTGTAGTATCTCGCTCCTCGGAGCCTAATGAATAAATACTTGAGTCGTAGAGTTATGTTGTGATGCCATGTTGTATTTACACATATCGAGCATATTGTGTGTATGTTTGAAATGCTTGGTATGTGTGGGATCCGACAATCTAGTTGTTCATCCTTGGCAGCCTCTCTTATGGGGAAATGTAGTCTAGTGCTTCCTTGAGCCATAGTAGTCCGCTACAGCCAGTTCACCGGAGTCCTCGCTAGCCCAAAGACTACTTTCGGGACACTTGGTAGCCGACATGTGTTTCACTTCGTTCCTCTGTCTGTCCCTTCGGGGAAATGTCACACGGTGACATCTGGAGTCCTGCCTAGCCTGCTACAGCCCGGGTTCCCGTGAGTCCCGTTAGCCCAAAGGTCGCAGCCCGGATTCACACGCTGCTGACCGACATGCTCGATGTGATTCATGTATGCCTGTCCCCATGGGTTAGTGCCGCTTTGGGTTCACGACTAGCCATGTCGGCCTGGGTTCTCTGTCATATGGATGCTAGCGACACTATCATATACGTGAGCCAAAAGGGGCAAACGGTCCCGGACCATGGTAAGGCGACACCCATGGGAATACCGTGCTTGAGGCCCCAAAGTGATATGAGGTGTTACCGGCTAGATCGATGTGACTTGGAATCGGGGTCCTGACACAAGAATCTATTGATGGATGCTCCCTTATCACCGTCACATCTGAAGCATATCATCTTTGCTGACAAAGGCAAAAGTCAGGTATTGGGTCTTGGTAAGGTTGCGATCTCTAAGGACATACACATGGACAAAGTCATGCTTGTTGAGTCCTTAGGATACAACCTCATGTCAGTCTCAATGCTTTGTGATCTTGGTATGGTTGTTGTCTTCGGCAAGTATCGTTGTGTTGTGATCATGGAAGCTGACAATTCCAAAGTCTTCGAAGGCTTTAGGAGAGGAGACTTGTATATTGTTGATTTCTCTACAGGACCACAACCAGCCGTGTGTCTACTTGCAAAAGCTTCAGAAGGCTGGCTATGGCATCGACGACTTGGTCACGCAGGCATGAGGAATTTGCACACGCCTGTGTAGAAGAAGCATGTCATTGGCATTGAGAATGTCAAATTCCTCAAGGATCACTTGTGTGGAGCCCGTGAAGCTGGAAAGATGACCAAGGCCAAGCATTCAAATGAAGACTATCATGACCACTACTCGTCCATTCGAATTGCTTCACATGGACCTCTTTGGTCCTAATCATTACTCAGCCAGTCACTAATGATGCATCACTATATGGCTTTGTTATTGTTGATGATTACTCTCGTTACACATGGGTACACATTGTCACTTACAAGCATGAAGTGCAGGAAGTCTTCAAGCGATTTTCCTCGAGGGCTTCAACCAACTTTGGTGTGAAGATCAAGCACATCAAGAGTGACAATGGAACTGAGTTCAAGAATTCCGGTCTTGATGACTATCTTGATGAACTTGGTATTACTCATGAGTTATCTTCTCCTTATACTCCTCAGCAAAATGGCGTCGTGGAGCGCAAGAACAGAACTCTTGTTGAGATGGCTCGCACTATGCTTGATGTATACAAAACGCCTTGTCGTTTTTGGATTGATGCAATTGATACTGCGTGCCACATCATCAACATAGTATATCTTCACAAATTCTTCAAGAAGACTGCCTATGAACTCCTCACTGACAAGAAACCCAATGTGAGATATTTCAAAGTCTTCGGTGCGAAATGTTGGATTAGAGATCCTCATCACAATGCTAAATTTGCACCTAAAGCACATGAAGGTTTTATGCTTGGTTATGGAAAGGACTCGCACACCTACAGAGTCTTCAACATCGCTCTTCACAAGATTGTTGAAACTGTAGATGTGCGGTTCGATGGGTCTAATGGCTCGCAAAGAGAGCACCTACCTTCTGTGATAGATGAACCAGCACCTGAGGAATCTATCAAGTTCAAGGCGACTGAGGATGTCATTCTTACTGAAGAATCTACTGAAGAATTCATTCCTGAACGCGAAGAACGTCGAGCTGATGCACCTGAAGATAATGCTGAAGAAAATGGTGCTGAAGAAAAGCTGATCAAATTCCTCAACGACAACCAGCTCATCCTCGCATTGCAAAAGAAGTGCAAGTTGACAAGATCATCGATAACATTGAAGCACCAGGTCCTCTCACACGCTCAAAAGCTTCACATTTATCTAACTTTTCTGGGCACTATGCTTTTGTCTCTATCACATAGCCCACTAAGGTAGATGAAGCATTTCTGGAGCCTGAGTGGATTCAGGCCATGCAAGAAGAATTACATCAGTTCGAGCTCAACAACGTCTGGGAACTCGTGAAACGTCCAGATCCTCGCAAGCATAATAACATTGGCACAAAGTGGATCTACCGCAACAAGCAAGATGAAAATGGCCTTGTGGTGAGGAATAAGGCACGACTTGTAGCTCAAGGCTACACACAGGTTGAAGGATTTGATTTTGATGAAACTTTTGCACGTGTTGCTAGACTTGAGGCTATTCGCATATTACTTGCTTATGCTAACCATCATAATATCACTCTATATAAAATGGATGTGAAAAGTGCATTCCTTAATGGTAAGCTTCAGGAAGAAGTATATGTTGCTCAACCCCCAGGTTTTGAAGATCCAAAGAATCCCGACAAAGTCTTCAGACTCAACAAGGCCCTCTATGGCCTCAAGCAGGCCCCTCGGGCGTGGTATGATACTTTGAAGGAATTCTTCGTGAAGAATGGCTTCACACCCGGTTCGCTCGACCCTACTCTCTTTACCAAATCTTATGATGGTGAATTGTTCATGTGCCAAATATACGTTGATGATATTATCTTTGGTTGTACTGACCAACGTTATAGTGATGAATTTGCCTATATGATGAGTGAAGAATGTCAAATGTCTATGATGGGAGAGTTGAAATTCTTCTTAGGTCTTCAAATTCGTCAACAACACAATGGCATATTCATATCTCAGGAGAAATACCTCAAGGATGTTCTGAGGAAATTCGGCATGCAAGATTGCAAAGGCGTCAAAATTCCTATGCCCACAAATGGCCATCTATGCACTGATGAAAATGGTATGGACTTCGATCACAAGGTATACCGCTCCATAATTGGTTCTTTATTGTACTTATGTGCATCTAGGCCAGATATAATGCTTAGTGTTTGCATGTGTGCCCGATTTCAAGCTACACCGAAGGAATCACACCATAAGGTCGTGAAGCATATTCTTCGATATCTAGCTCACACACCAACACTAGGATTATGGTACCCCAAGGGCTCTACTTTTGATCTCATTGGATATTACGACTCGACTATCCTGGTGATCGTGTGGACCGCAAGTCAACATCTGGTACTTGTCATTTCCTCAGACGATCTTTGGTCTGCTAGTCCTCGAAGAAAAAGAACTGTGTATCACTGTCTACTGCGGAAGCTGAGTACATTGCTGCCGGTTCTTGCTGTGCTCAATTGCTTTGGATGAAGCAAACTCTCAACGACTACGGCATCAACGTGAAGAATGTGCCTGTCTACTGTGACAATGAGAGTGCCATCAAGATTGCTCACAACCTAGTTCAGCACTCGAAGACAAAGCACATTCAGATTCGTCATCATTTTCTTCGTGATCATGTGTTGAAGGGCGACATCTCCATCGAGCATGTGAAGACTGAAGAACAGCTAGTCGGTATCTTCACAAAGCCCTTGGATGAGAAGAGATTTAGCAAGTTGCGGTGTGAGCTAAATATCTTAGAATCTTCGAATGTTCTTTGAAAAGGACACACATCCTGACACTTATGCAAAATTGATGACTTAGATGTGCAACACATGAAGAAACGTTTTCTTCAATCAATGAAGAATAACACTCTAAGTGTGAATAAATTAATGAAGAATTTGATTCTCGAGAACCCTCGACAATTGTATGCGCTGTGTCTGAAATCATCATTCTTATACGGTGGGTCACGCCACCACCAAAGTTGAAAATCTTCAATTTGAGTTTTCCTCAGTTTTCAAATTCTTCAGTTTTTCAAATTCTTCAACTTTGCAAAATCTTCACTGTTTCCGTCGTTTTTCTTCAGTGGCTATATTTATATATATGGGTTTATGTCCTCTACAACATTCACTTATGGCTATTTCTTCAAGTTGCTTTTTTACGCTAAGTGAATGTGATCGGACCCTTCCCTCTATGCTATACTCAACCCAATCTAGTCACAAATTCTTCATGTGCGTTCTATTTGAAACTTCGCTCAAAATCTTCACTGTGTCCTTGTCAGCTGAAGAAATTGCGAACGGAACTTTTAACTTATCTTATACAAATTTTCGGCTTTGCCGCTCAATCCGTTCCGCTTCCTACGTTAGACTTATCTATTCACCCACGACCTAACACGATCTCCACTTTTCAGTACGTGGGTGACACATGTCAAGCGAATGAGAAGGGTCAGGGGCACGTTCGTCCAAAATCTTCGAGCGAACAGTTTTTCACCGTGGCTATATATACCCCCTCTCCCCTTCCTCACTTCCTTTACTCCGCTCGACCGCTCTCCCTCTCGCTCGAGCTTCTCAAACCCTAGCGCCGCCGCTACTCCATCGTCGCCGGTGAGGAAGAGCTTCACTGCCTCAACCTCGTCGCCGTCGTACTCGCACCGACCGCGGAAATCTTCACTCTGCCGCCGCCGTAGCTGTCTTCCTCCACCGAGTTAGGGCATGGGAGATCTGAACTGACGAACTTCTAATCTACTTTTCTCAGTTCGTCGTGTTCTTCAGTTCGGGTAACTAAAAGTTACTTTTACTACTCGCTTTGATTCTCAAACCTTCCTGAAAATCTTCAAAGGTGTTTATTCTTCAAATCTTCACACATATGAACACCTCAAACATAATATGCTCTTGATTCGTTTCTCTAAGCAATGATTTTTCTTCAAAATTCCTCAATTGTGTGGATCCTTGATCTATACAACTCTGGAACCTAAGACAAAGATCGCCTAGTGAAATTCTTCAAGGCTCATCTCGTCAAATTCCTCAAACTTGTTCTTTTTCAAAAACCTTCTGAGAACGCATATGACCTCTCCAAATTCCTCGCAACTATACTGCTCATTCACGGTACTCATGTCATTCTTTGAATCACTAGGTTCTCATCAACTTAACTCATTTGCAACGTTCCTCGAAGAAAAGTTGCATACTTCTTCGAAGAATTCGATTGTTCAAATTCCTCATCTGAAGACTATGGCTGTGATGAAGAAGCCACAGAAAGGAGGAAAGAGGCCTGAGGTCATGACTGCTTTGGAGATACCTGAGGACATATATGCTGACTATTGCACACCTGATGATGCCAAGTTTGGCAAGGAAAACAAAAATCAGCGCAAGGTGCGCATTCAGAGGATTGAAAGGAGATGGGCAAGGGAATGGAGAGAGTACAGGTATGTTACTCCAAAGTACATGAAGAAATCCGCACTCAATCCTCCATGCCCAAGAGCTCCATTGGCACCTGGCCAAGAAGCTGACCCCACCAGCATCAAGCATGGTGAGGATTTTCCTGAAGAATGGGCCAAGCGCCAAGCCAAGTTGGCGAGACAAGCCAAAGAAGCAGTGAGGAAATTCAATGAAGACTCTGCTACTGCTGCTGCCACTGAGGCCCCTGTTCAGCCCAGAAAATCAATGGCAAAGAAGCCAGCGCACAAGCCAAGTGCTTCACCAATAGTGCCCTCACGGCCAAAATCCGCAGCAATGCCCTCACAACTAGATTCTTCAATGCCCTCACGGCCAGTTCCTCATGCTGCTCCTGCTCCTCCAAAATCCTCAGCTCCTCCTCCAAAGTCCTCAGCACCTGTGCATCTGGCCACGTGCCAAAGGACTGCAGGCATCTTTATTGCCTCTGGTGTCTCAGCAAGTTCCTCAGTTGCACCCAATTCTTCATCAGGCCCCACACTGCTGAAGACTAAGGCAACTGCTGGACGAGGTCCTCGGCCAAGTCCGAAGAAGAAACAGGTTGCCTTCCAAGTGCCGTCTGACGATGAAGCTGATGATGACGAACTTGCAGAAATCATCAGAGACCGACAAGAAAGGGCCGCTAGAGCCAAGGGCACACCTGTTCCACTGCTTTTGGATCCAAGGGCGATCCTTGAATACATTGATCTATGGGACAAGGATCCAGTGACACCTATGCCTGATTTTCATTTGACTCCTGGACAAAGTCACATGCTGACCCATTTCATCTCTGAAGAGAAATGGGAATTCGAGAAGGCAAGGCAGATCAAGAAGGCTCAGTTCAGGAAAGAGAAGTTCTTGAGGAAAAACGTTGTCAGAATGACAACAGAGGAACTCCTCAAGATCCAGTCTGAAATCAAAGCCCTCAGTGATAACTTTGATGCCTATTATGCTGATTGGCAAGGAGCCAAAGTCAGATTTGTCAATCTGACAAAGAAGTTCACAAAGGTTGCAGCCCCAACGCAACAAGAAATTCCTCGGTGGAGCCTCTGCTCACTATTTGAAGAACATGCCAAAGACCACTGATGATTTTCAGCCTGTTGAAGACAATGCTAGTTCCAGGGCTGATGACTCCATTCCAGCCGCTGAAGAAATTGCCAGGGCATCCACTAGTGGTTCACCTGAAGAAACTGAAGAAGTCAGGGCAACTGCATCAGTTGTGCCTGAGGAAATTCAACCAGATTCCTCAGCTCCTCATGCGCCTACACCAACTCCTATCCTTCCATCTGCATCAGATGTGAAGAAGACCAAGGCTGTAGAGCGAGCTGCAGTAAAGAAAAGGAAAGCATCAACTGCTTCAGAATCTTCAGCTCCAAAGAAGATGAAGCCTATGACAAGCTCTTTTGAAAATCCGATTGATGCTGTTTCGATTTCCTCCATTCCATCAAAGGACCTTGTTCCTTTTGGTGATGAATACGAGATCCCTAGCGGATCTGATGAAGAAAATCCTTCTGCTGCTTCGTCAGAGCAGATTGATGAAGAAATTGAAGTGGATGCGATCCCTTCAACACCAATCATTTCCTCGCCAATGCCTCAGTTCATAGCTGAAGAGGCTGGCGTTGAAGAAATTGAAGAAGATGTGGATATTGGAAGCACAACGCCAGTGATGAACGATGACTTTTGGGATAGTCAGCATCCAAATTCTCCACTCTTCACTCCAATACAACAAATTCTCAGTCCCCTGCACCAACAGTTCAAATGGGCTCAAGAAACTCATCCCACCTCGTCTGCATGAAGAAATTCCAGCCACTAGTTACGAAGAACCTGCTGCTGCCGATCCTTTGAACACGCTTGTTGCATATGAAGAGGAACTAGAAAATCCTCAGACTAAAGAACCTGAGATTGCGATTCCTGAAGTAGTGATGCAACTCACTGACACTCCACTGCCAAAGCCAAAGAATCCATTCTCAACGAAGCAAAATTTCAAGGCTGAAGATTTCTTTGGCGAGCACGTATTCTTCACTGACTACAACCCATATGACTCTGCTTGCATAAGGAAGAGGCGTTTCTGGTCTGCTAGTCAAGCCAACTTCTATTCCTCTGTGCTATTCAATAAAGACAAAGTCTTCGATCATGCACATATTCCTCACGTGGACATGGAATCTCTGCCAGGCTTCGAGCCAGTCCTCAGTGTTCTTCACGATGCTGGGTTGCTGAATTTCTACACTGACATCTGTGATTGGAATGAAGAACTCTTTCTTCAATTCTATGCGACGCTGCACATCACCGGAGACTCTGAAGATGTGAACTCATGGGTACTGGACTGGATGACAGAAAAATACTCACTACAAGGCACCAGCAACTGAATTGCTTCATGCCCTCCCACTCAGTCCTCCCCTTGATGGTGCTCGTTGCATCTACAACGAACCTGAGCTTTCAAATCATTACATGCAAGTGTTGATGAAGCCTTTGAAGCCAGGGCAGGCACCTCGAACCAAATTCTTCGTCAAGGAATTACTATATGTGCCTCGGACTGTCTATCGCATTCTGACGAAGACAATGAGTCCTATCAAAGGCCACGACTCAAATGATGAAGAAGTCATTGGCATCATGAAGAATATGCTTTTCGATATCATTCATGGCGTTCCCGTCAACTTCCATGATTTCTTCATGAGGACTCTGGCAAACATTTCTATGTCACCTTTTGAGCTGAAGCCTTATGCACCATGGATTATGAGGTTCAGCAGGACAAGGTCTTCACTCAACTACAAGGCTGATACTCTGAACCACTGCAGCTACTTGCCTCCAATTGATGTCCTCAAACGGACATTTTCCTCAGCTGATGACAAAGGCAAGGCAACTGCTGTGATAGATGAAGGCATTCGTCCATTGGATGGTCAATTTCGCAAGGCCGCATCCTACTCCACCAATGATGACTCTGCCACACATGACTCTGCCGCCAATACCTCAGCCAAGCAAAATCCTCAAGCCACAGCACCTGTGGTGATGATCGATCGTGAGTTACTCCTCAATCTTCATCGGAAGGTTGATCGCAATCATAAATGGGTCAAGCGTCGGTTTGGTTCAATTCTTCACAACATGACCTCAACACACAATGCAGTGAAGAAAAACCAATACTACCTCCATGAAACCTTCAACCGTACCTGGGCTGTTCTATCTCATCTCTACAGCGCATATGATCTGAAGAACATGGGTCTCAAGGAAGAAATTGACTGGTCTGCACCTCCATCGAAGAAATTCAAGAAGGTCATGGTTCCTTCCTTGGTGTCCAGCTCCTATTCTTCATCGCGCGACACTGATGAAAATGAAGACTTGGACGACACTGCGGCAGGCCCTACCACGACAACCGACCCCGACAACGCTGGCGCTCCTCCATCAACTTGATATTCTTCAGGTGCGTTAGTCCTCAGTTTTGATCCTTTTCGTTATTCGATGACAAAGGGGGAGAAATTTGAGTTAGTCATTCAAGCGGGTCTATTATATGGGCGTTTTTTTGCTAAGTTACAACTCTCGTTCTTCTGAAACTTTTATTGAATCGAGTTGTAATCTTAAACCCGATGGTGCTCTGATACTTTTGATGTGTTCCTCTGCATGCTTATTCTTCGTTATATGTTAATACACGCATGCTGAATTAAATCAGTCACCATATTTCATCATGCATTTCAAATTCTTCATATTATATGTCAAATGCGTGTATGAATTACAAGATATAGGGGGAGACCTCCATGATTCAACTCTTCAAATGTGCAATGCCTCAAAAGCAAATTCCTCACTATGCACATCTTCAGGGGGAGTTCTTCTATATCTTGCAATCAAATTCCTCAATATCAATATTTACACTTCATATGTTTATCCCGTTGAAAACTTAACCTATATTGTCATCAATCACCAAAAGGGGAGATTGTAAGTGCATCTAGTGCCCTTAGTGATTTTGGTGTATTGAAGACTTATAGCAAGGGACTAATGTGTTTATGAGTGTACACAGGTCTATAAGTCTATGAGGAGTTTGATATTTCTGAGAAAGTCGACCCCTAAAAATGAAGTTCTTATTTGAAGACTTCGATATTACTGAAGACTTTCGAAGACTTTGAAAGTGAAGAAATTGGTGTGACCTTGAAGACTTGGTATTCATTTGAGGAACATGAAGCGTGAAGACTTTTGTTTTCGTAGTTTCGTTTTCTCTTTCTTGAGTCATAGGAAACACCGTCATCGTTAAAGGGGTCGAGGAAATACTAAGGAAAAATTTCCATGTGATGCTCAACTCAAAATCCTACACCTACTAATCCCTTGAGTGAAGCCATTGGAAGTCTCATACAGTTCAGTCAATTTCTTCAAAGGATGCACGAAGTTCTTACAGTGTTGAGGAATTTGTTCTGACTGAGGAGTTAGGAATTGGCCAGTGCGGATGGCCTACACAGTGAGGAACATGATAGCCCTGAGGAATTTGAGAGTCAAATTTCCGACCGTTGTAGTGCTACGCGCCAGCTGTACCAAAATATCTTATCCACATAACGGTCATATCATTGAAGGGCATTTATGTCTTATCATGTCGGGCTGCTCCCTAGGCTATAAATAGCCGCCCCCTACAACCACTAGCTGGTTGGCTGCTCCGAGAGGACTTGACACTTGTCATTTGAGAGCAACCCATCCTCCGAGGACTTTGAGAGAAAATCATCGAGTCAGGAAAAACCAAAAACCAAACCCCTACAAACCCAATGTGATTGAGCATCATCAAGAGATTGATCCTGCGTGGATCCGATGCTTGTTACCTTTGAAGACTGTCGTCTTCCAGGGCGGTTAGGCGTCATGGTCTAGAGCATCCGGGAGGAATTGTGGATCGCCGAGTGACCGAAGTCTGTGAAGGTTTGGAAGTCGCTCAAGACTTACCACGAGTGATTGGATGAGATCTGTGTGACCTTAGTTCAAGGAGAATCTGATGGGACATGGTGTCCTGAGCTGCGTGCTCATCGACTGGGTGTCCGGGACTGTGTGTCCTCGAGTTTAAATACTCAGCCGCTCCAACCAGACGTACAACCGAGACAGTAGTTGGAACTGGTCTACCAAATCATTGTCTTCACAAACCTAACTGGTTCTATTTCCTCAACTCTTTCATTTCCTCATTACTATGTTGAGTGTTTGTTCATATCTGTGTTTGAAGACTTTGACTGAAGACTTTCTCAATTTCCCCAGTTCAATTTCTTAAGTCATTTGTCTTCATCTTGTGTTATCCTGTGTTTACGCTTTTCTGTACTCTTTGATTGTCTTCATTTCATCATGATGACCATGCCCGCGATTCTGTTATGCTTACTTACGAGTACTTATTCCGCTGCAAGTAGTTCTTCACTTAGGAATTTCCTCACCGGCAAATTCCTCATTGAAGAATTCATAAAAATCGCCTATTCACCCCCCTCTAGTCGATATAACGCACTTTCAACTCTCTGGGCCAGCATCTCCATGTCCCTGCAAAGGCGAAGACAAGTCAAGACGAGCAACACAGATTGAGGAGGCAGAGATAATGAAAAGGAACAAGATACTTACTCGTCGTCCGCCTCCTCCTGTGTTGTTTTCCTCTTCCTCCTCGGGCTGAGGGATCCATAATCAAAAGTAACCTCCGTGTGAACATCCGCCGGAGGGGGGGAAGGAGGTGGTGTTTGGACACGCGGGGATGAACAAGGGGCGGCTGTCTTCTTCTTCACCGTGGCCTTCGCCTACTTCTTTGCCGCCGCAGCCCTCGTGTGGCGCCCAGACCCCTCCAAGGTTAGCTACGGTCGCGCAGCCCTGCCGGGCCGGACCGGCTCGCCGGAACTGGCCCGCCGCAGGACTCGCCCTCTCCCCATAGCCGGTGTCAGGCCGGCGGTCTCGGCCTCCTCCGACGATGATTCACCGACCACATATTCAACCAGAGGAGCCTTGGTGCCAGCGCTGCTGCCTTCCCCGGCGGCCGCCGCCCTCCGGGCGAGCTCCTTCTCATCCGCGGTCGTCGTGGCCTTGTCCTCCACACCGCCAGTGCTGTCGGCCTCCTCGGCAAGCTGTGCCTCCCTCGCCCTGGTGGCGATGTAGTCCAGTTCCTCCTGGGTGGTGTCCTGGACAAGCAGCCGCTCGGCGTCGGCGTTGACGTACCCCTTGTGCAGAGTATCAAAGAACTTTTGCACCTCTGCGTCCTTCGGTTCCTTCCAGTTCGGGTCAGGGCCATGCGCGTTGCAGTATGGCATCATTGCAATGATATCGGACTGGCACGAGTTATTGCACAACGGGACCACCCCCGTCGGAAGCTTGAACAGAGGCCCCTTGAGGACCTTGTCGGCCTTCACGGCCGCCCTCGCGACCTTGCTGGTCCGCTCGACCTCACCGTCATGGCCCACGTCAAGCTGGAAGAGCCGCTGGCAGAAATGGGCGTGCCCCATCACTTTGAAATTGTGGTCGAGGCCGGGACGAAGCCGCATGATGTCGGCGGGGTTTGTGAAGAGCCAGGCTGGCCTCCCCTTGTTATGAAGTGGAGCGATCCGGCAGCGGATGAAGTCCGCCTCGATCATCTCATGGGTGAGGCCGACCTCGATGAGCTGGAGGATCTTGGTGGTGGCAACCGTGAGATTCTCGTCGTCAGCATTGACGTCGCTCCAATCGCTTCTGCGGACCAGCGGCGCCCAGCGAACTTTGCAGAACGCCGACGGGTCCTTCTCCTCGATCCAGCACCACCGGCCCCGCCATTCTTCCCACCTCTCCTTCATGGCGCCCTCCGGATACGCTCCCTTGGATCTTGAGACCCAGGCGATGCAACCGGAGATGGCGCCTGTTGAATCCGAGGGGAGAAGTAATGGCGAAGAGCGCCGTGTTGGGGTGCACCCTGGTGAAGCCCTCGCAGAGACGCTCGAAAAGGGCCATGCACGCCACTGCATTCGGAGTAAAATCTAGGAGGTGGAAGCGAAAGGTATGCATGACATTGCTGAAGATATCGGAGAAGGGAGGACAGAGCCCGCAGGAAAAATAATCAACAAAGAAGGGGTACCGATTTGGGGCAGCCTCGGTGCAGTCGGCGTGGATGGCGTGGCGGATGCCTGAATCCCCCTGCCCGTATTCACTCCCCACGGGGGCTTGAAGGAGTCGCAAGCTCGAACACATCAACTGTCGAGGGGAAGAAGGCGGACTGCGTCCGCTGCACCGCCAGTGCACTCTCCGGCGGCTCCGCGGCTCCGGCATCCTTGGCCACTCCCTTGCCCTTGGTGGATTTTGGCGCCATGGCGGCTGGGGGAGGAGGGAAGGACAGAGGGTGGTGGAAGCGCAACGGCGGCGAACGGGAATGAAGCTTGGAGAAGAAGAGGAAGGCAAGCGGAGGTTTCCGAGATTGGGGTTGCACAAGGGGGAAAAGGAACAGTGCGCCCGCGGTTATCCCTTTTTATGGGGAAGCCGCGGGTTGCGCTGCCCATTTACTGCGATATGACGCATGCGTGTGGAAACCGCCCCACGCATGCCGACCAAATCACGCACACCCCTCCATGCCGCGCCGCACGCGCGGATCGTGGGAAGCGCAGCGCACGAAAAGTCTTACCGCGGTAAAAACCGCCCCGCCTGCCTTACGCACTGCTTTGGCCTGGCCCAACAACGTGTCGTGCTTATTTGTGGCCCAGCCGGGGCTCTGCCGGTGTCTGTAAACAGGGGCACGCCTTTGTACCACCTTACCTGTGCACGGGCAGTCGGAGCCGCGCCCATGGTCACACCAAGCAGAACAGGGGACGTGAGCCAAGGTAAGACCGAAGCCCAAGATAATCAGAGCAACGCCAAGGCCAAGACCACAAGGAGCAGATGGACGAAGCAGGCTCCCCCGGTAAGACCCTTGCTGGGGCAGCTCGCCCCACACCAACAGAGCGAGCCACCCTTGAGCCCATGGTCCCCAACGCCATCATCCACGTGGGGCCAGGGCTCGGGAAGGGACCTCTGTGGTGGCATGCAGATCTTTGTGAAGACATATTCAAGATCAAATGATTCAACTCCTCAAATGTGCAATGCCTCAAAAGCAAATTCCTCACTATGCACATCTTCAGGGGGAGTTCTTCTATATCTTGCAATGAAATTCCTCAATATCAGTATTTACACTTCATATGTTTATCCCCGTTGAAAACTTAACCTATATTGTCATCAATCACCAAAAAGGGAGATTGTAAGTGCATCTAGTGCCTCTTAGTGATTTTGGTGTATTGAAGACTTATAGGTTAAGGGACTAATGTGTTTATGAGTGTACACATGTCTATAAGTCTATGAGGAGTTTGATATTTACAGAGAAAGTCGACCCCTGAAAATGAAGTTCTTGTTGAAGACTTTGATATTACGAAGACTTTACGAAGACTTTGAAAGTGAAGAAATTGGTGTGACCTTGAAGACTTGGTATTCATTTGAGGAACATGAAGCGTGAAGACTTTTGTTTTCGTAGTTTCGTTTTCTCTTTCTTGAGTCATAGGAAACACCGTCTTTGTTAAAGGGGTCGAGGAAATACTAAGGAAAAATTTCCATGTGATGCTCAACTCAAAATCCTACACCTACCAATCCCTTGAGTGAAGCCATTGGAAGTCTCATACAGTTCAGTCAATTTCTTGATGCAGAGACGAAGTTCTTACAGTGTTGAGGAATTTGTTCTCACCGAGGAGTTAGGAATTGGCAGTCGGATGGCCTACAGTGAGGAACATGATAGCCCCGAGGAATTTGAGAGTCAAATTTCCGACCGTTCTTGTGCTCTGGCGACTGTACCAAAATATCTTATCCACATAACGGTCATATCATTGAAGGGCATTTATGTCTTATCATGTCGGGCTGCTCCCTAGGCTATAAATAGCCGCCCTACAACCACTAGCTGGTTGGCTGCTCCGAGAGAACTTGACACTTGTCATTTGAGAGCAACCCATCCTCCGAGGACTTTGAGAGAAAATCATCGAGTCAGGAAAAACCCAAAACCAAACCCCTACAAACCCAGAGTGATTGAGCATCACTGAAGAGATTGATCCTGCATGGATCCGACGCTTGTTACCTTTGAAGACTGTGCTTCTTCCAGACGGTTAGGCGTCATGGTCTAGAGCATCCAGGAGGAATTGTGGATCGCCGAGTGACCGAGTCTGTGAAGGTTTGGAAGTTACCTGAAGACTTACCACGAGTGATGGGATGAGATCTGTGTGACCTTAGTTCAAGGAGAATATGGTGAGGACTTGGTGTCCTGAGCTGCGTGCTCAGCGACTGGGTGTCCGGGACTGTGTGTCCTCGAGTTTAAATACTCAGCCGCTCCAACCCGGACATACAAGCTGAGACAGATGGTTGGAACTGGTCTACCAAATCATTGTCTTCACAAACCTAACTGGTTCTATTTCCTCAACTCTTTCATTTCCTCATTACTGTGTTGAGTGTTTGTTCATATCTGTGTTTGAAGACTTTGACTGAAGAATTTCTCAATTTCCTCAGTTCAATTTCTTCAGTCTGTTTGTCTTCATCTTGTGTTATCCTGTGTTTACGCTTTCTGTACTCTTTGATTGTCTTTATTTCATCATGATGACCATGCCCGCATTCTGTTATGCTTACTTCTGAGTACTTATTCTACTGCAAGTAGTTCTTCACTTAGGAATTTCCTCACCGGCAAATTCCTCATTGAAGAATTCATAAAAATCGCCTATTCACCCCCCTCTAGTCGATATAACGCACTTTCAACTCTCTGGGCCAACATCTCCACGTCCCTGCAAATGCGAAGACAAGTCAAGACGAGCAACACAGATTGAGGAGGCAGAAATAATGAAAAGGAACCAGATACTTACTCGTCGTCTGCCTCCTCCTGTGTTGTTTTCCTCTTCCTCCTCGGGCTGAGGGATCAATAATCAAAAGTAACCTCCGTGTGAACATCCGCCGGAGGGGGGGAAGGAGGTGGTGTCTGGACACGCGGGGATGAAGAAGGGGCGGTTGTCTTCTTCTTCACCGCGGCCTTCGCCGACTTCTTTGCCGCCGCGGCCCTCGTGTGGCGCCCAGACCCCTCCAAGGTCAGCTGCGGCCGCGCAGCCCTGCCAGGCCGGACCGGCTCGCCGGAACTGGCCCGCCGCAGGACTCGCCCTCTCCCCATAGCCGGTGTCAGGCCGGCGGTCTCGGCCTCCTCCTCCGATGATGCGCCGACCACATCTTCAACCAGAGGAGCCTTGGTGCCAGCGCTGCTGCCTTCCCCGGCGGCCGCCGCCCACCGAGCGAGCTCCTCCTCCTCCGCGGCCGTCGTGGCCTTGTCCTCCACACCGCCAGTGCTATCGGCCTCCTCGGCAAGCTGTGCCTCCCTCGCCCTGGTGGCGATGTAGTCCAGTTCCTCCTGGGTGGTGTCCTGGACAAGCAGCCACTCGGCGTCGGTGTTGACGTACCCCTTGTGCAGAGTATCAAAGAACTGTTGCACCTCTGCGTCCTCCGGTTCCTTCCAGCTCGGGTCAGGGCCATGCGCGTTGCAGTATAGCATCATTGCAATGATATCGGACTGGCACGAGTTATTGCACAACGGGACCACCCCCGTCGGTAGCTTGAACAGAGGCCCCTTGAGGACCTTGCCGGCCTTCGCAGCCGCCCTCGCGACCTTGCCGGTCCGCTCGACCTCACCGTCATGGCCCACGTCAAGCGGGAAGAGCCCCTGGCAGAAATGGGCGTGCCCCATCACTGTGAAATTGTGGTCGAGGCCGGGACGAAGCCGCATGATGTCGGCGGGGTTTGTGAAGAGCCAGGTTGGACTCCCCTTGTTATGCAGTGGAGCGATACGGCAGTGGATGAAGTCCGCCTCGATCATCTCATGGGTGAGGCCGACCTCGATGAGCTGGAGGATCTTGGTGGTGGCAACCGTGATATTCTCGTCGTCAGCATTGACGTCACTCCAATCGCTTCTGCGGACCAGTGGCGCCCAGCGAACTTCGCAGAACGCTGACGGGTCCTTCTCCTCGATCCAGCACCACTGGCCCCGCCATTCTTCCCACCTCTCCTTCATGGCGCCCTCCAGATACGCTCCCTTGGATCTTGACACCCAGGCGATGCAACCGGAGATGGCGCCCCCTGGTTGGATCCGAGGGGAGAGGTAATGGCGAAAGAGCGCCGTGTTAGGGTGCACCCTGGTGAAGCCCTCGCAGAGACGCTCGAAAAGGGCCATGCACGCCACTACATTCGGAGTAAAATCTAGGAGGTGGAAGCGAAAGGTATGCATGACGTTGTTGAAGAAATTGGAGAAGGGAGGACAGAGCCCGCAGGAAAAATAATCAACAAAGAAGGGGTACCGATTTGGGGCAGCCTCGGTGCAGTCGGCGTGGATGACGCGCGTGGCCGGATGCCCTGAATCCCCCCTGCCCGTATTCACTCCCCACAGGGGCTTGAAGGAGTCCCGAAGCTCGAACACATCAACTGTCGAGGGGAAGAAGGCGGACTGCGTCCGCTGCATCGCCAGTGCACTCTCCGGCGGCTCCGCGGCTCCGGCATCCTTGGCCACTCCCTTGCCCTTGGTGGATTTTGGCGCCATGGCGGCTGGGGGAGGAGGGAAGGACAGAGGGCGGTGGAAGCGCAACGGCGGCGAACGGGAATGAAGCTTGGAGATGAAGAGGAAGGCAAGCGGAGGTTTCTGAGATTGGGGTTGCACAAGGGGGAAAAGGAACAGTGCGCTCATGTTATCCCTTTTTATGGGGAAGCCGCGGGTTGCGCTGCCCATTTACTGCGATATGACGCATGCGTGCGGAAACCGCCCCACGCATGCCGACCACGTCACGCACACCCCTCCACGCCGCGCCGCACGCGTGGATCCTGGGAAGCGCAGCACGCGAAAAGTCTTACCGCGGTAAAAACCGCCCCGCCTGCCCGCGCACCGTTTTGGGCCTGGCCCAACAACGTGTCGTGCTTATGTGTGGCCCAGGCCCGGGGGCTCCTGTCGGTGTATAGAAACAGGGGCACGCCTTTGTACCCCCTTACCTGTGCACGGGCAGTCGGAGCCGCGCCCATGGTCACACCAAGCAGAACAGGGGAGGTGAGCCAAGGTAAGATCGAAGCCCAAGATAATCAGAGCAACGCCAAGGCCAAGACCACAAGGAGCAGATGGACGAAGCAGGCTCCCCCGGCAAGACCCTTGTTCGGGCAGCTCGCCCCACACCAACAGAGCGAGCCACCCTTGAGCCCACGGTCCCCAACGCCATCATCCACGTGGGCCCAGGGCTCGGGAAGGCACCTCTGTGGTGGCATGCAGATCTTTGTGAAGACATATTCAAGATCAAATGAGGATTAGAAGACGACGATCCTCGGCAAGATTCTTGTCGAGGAAGGCCACCAAACCCCCGGCAAGGCCCTTGTCAGGGACAACAGCGCGCCATGGCAAGACCCTTGCCGGGCCACACGGCAAGACCCTTGCCGGACCACCCGGCAAGGCCCTCACTAAGGATGCCAGCAGGGCCACCGCCAAGCCCACGCAAACCAAGATTCCACCGCCGTTCACATGCAGCTGCCAGCCCAACCAGCTGGGCGGGCACCTGCGTGGCAACATGCAGCTCCCAAGCCAACTCATTGAGCGCCTGCGTGGCGGCATGCAGATATTCGTGAAGGCTCCACCACCGCGCCACCTCAGCTGCCTGCCTGCCTACATGGTGCCGCATGCATCGCTGTCCAAGGCGTGTGTCGAAGCAAGGAGGAGCGGCAACGGACGGGACGGGCCTCGCCCTTGTCCCCGATAAAGCAGTGGGACACCTAAGCTACGCATTAAATGTGTCTTGTCCTGTAATACGAGCAATCAGCTCAGGGCACTGTGCGCCATTCCACCTCCTGTGTGCCACTGTGGTAGCCCCTTTTTTCGACTATAAAAGGAGGCCCATGGCATAATGGAGAAGGATTCGGCTCTTTGGAACCACGCACTCACCACAGCTAGTTCGAGAGCTCAAGAACTCTCTGAAATACACCCACCAAAGCAAGACTAGGGTTTTACGCATCCTCGCGGCCCGAACTTGGGTAAGCGCTCCTTGTGCTGGCTACTGATCCTGCTCTTCTTGCAACCCTGCGCCCTGGCAACCGTAGTAGGGATTCTTGTAATCCCATAGGTGTCGTTTCCCCCCGACACCGACCCCGGAGAAGGGCTTGGTGGGACGAAGCCATTCGTGCGGCACATGAACAAGCTGAAAGCTTCCACTGAGAGGACATTAAGGTCGGACCCACCATCGATGAGGGTCTGGTGATGGCTACGTTGCAGATGGTGGATGTGCAAAGCATTGGGAGCACACCCGAGCTGGTGGTGGTGACGGGGTGATCCCTCGAGTCGAAGGTGAGGTCGGCCTTGGGCGCCGCCCAACCTAGGGGAGCTCCTTGCTGCATGGAGGCGGCGCTGATCTAGCAGAAGAACTACTTGGTGTTGTCGGATTTCGAGTTGTGGAAAAACCCTCGAGGTTCGAACACTGGGGTGCGCACAAAGATCTCTCCCTACCTAATCACGCCCTCATCCTCACCGCAACCTCAAAAGCTTAGTGCGTCGAACCCACAGAAAGAGAGACACAAGAGTTTATACTGGTTCGGGCCATCGATGTGGTGTAATACCTTACTCCAGTGTGGTGTGGTGGATTGCCTCTTGGGCCGAGGATGAACAGTTACAAGGGAAGAACAGCCTCCTGAGGAGAGGTGCGCTTGTGCTTGTGTGTGTGGTTGAGGATGATCTGGGTGATCCCTCCCCTCTATGGTGGTGGCTAGTCCTATTTATAGAGGCCCTGGTCCTCTCCCCAAATATTGAGCGGGAAGGGATCCAACAACGGCCAAATTCGAAGGGAGACATCTAGTACAAGTTATCCTGACGAAAGGTTGTCGTCGCCTGCAAAGGCTCTGGTGGCGACGCTGTCTTGGGCTCCACGGTGACCTCCGTCATGCCGTCCTGCTGGTCTTGGTCTCGTTGCACCAATATGGAAACCTCTGCCTGATACCTCGGGACTCCTCACCTACGCTTGCCTCTTTAGCACCAAAGAAGAAACGAGGACACTGCGCACGCTGGCGCCCGTCTGGCGCCCGCCTGGCTCTAGTCGTCATGGCTTGCGTCACAGAAACGTCGCGAGGTGTCCCTTGCCTTGATCTCTCCGCCCCTCGCGAGCCTGCCTGGTGAAGCTGCCCCCGAGGAGGTCTTGTGTCATCCATCTCGCAATGCTTGGCCCCTCGCGATGGTCTTGCATGTTTGCTGGTGAAGATGGGTCCTACAGGGCCGCTGGTGGAGCCACGCCGTGGGCCGCGGGCAGGCAAGTCGAGGGACCCCCGTTCCCAGGACCCAGACAGTAGCCCCCGGGCCCAAGGCGCGCTCGAACTTGGCTTGGAGGTGAAGCCAAAGGGCAAGTGCAGAGCACCATGGGCCCCAATAGCCTGCGGCCCCACTTGACACATGGTGATTGATTGGACATGGGCGTCTCCGCTTCCCCACACTACCTCGGGAACTACCCGACTTGATGAGTCTCTGCTGCATGCAGAGAAAAGTCATCATTACCTGTGATCATGGGGGTCGCCGGTTGGACTTCTCCCGCTATTAATGAGGAGGGGCGGAGCCCCCGTTACTCATCTCTTCCTACTCCACTCGCTTCTTCTTCCTTGCTTCATTACTAGTAGCGACCCCCATGGCGCCTAAGAAGAGGTTCTCGGCCACAGAGAAGGGGAAGGCCCGCCAAGAGGGGCCCGGCTCTCCGCCGCCCCAAGCATGGGCGCGGCTGTCCCTGTAAGCACATCGCGACCCCCCGACGCAGCCCCCCACGACCGCGGTGGCGTCTCTTCTCATGGTGGGACTCGCCCAGATTGTGGCAGCCCCGTTGCTGAAGGGAGGCGCGCCATGGTCGCACGGCCTGCCCGGTCGTGCTTTCACTCGGCGGAGGTGCTGCCGGAGTTCGTCGTGTGGCCGGAGAACCTGGCCGGCACCTGGCTTCAGCTCCCATGCTTCTTCGCCGGCTAGCTGCCAGCCACAGGTCCAGGTGGCTGTTCCAAACACTTTCCCAAACTTGCATGATTTGGAAATGTCTCCATCGTATCTACTTTTCCAAACACTTTCCCAAACACTTTTGCCCTTGTTTTGGACTCTAACTTGCATGATTTGAATGGAACTAACCCGGATAGACGTTGTTTTCAGCAGAATTTCCATGGTGTTATTTATGTGCAGAAACAAACGTTCTCGGAATGACCTGAAACTTCACGGAGATTATTTTGGAAATAATAAAAATACCGGCAAAAGAATCAAGGCCAGGGGGCCCACACCCCTTCCACAAGGGTGGGGGGCGCGCCTGCCCGCCTGGGCGCGCCCCCTGCCTCGTGGGCCCCCCGGAGCTCCACCGACCCCAACTCCAACTCTATATATTCGTGTTCGGGGAGAAAAAAATCAGAGAGAATGATTCATCACGTTTTACAATACGGAGCCGCCGCCAAGCCCTAAACTCTCTCGGGAGGGCTGATCTGGAGTCCGTTCGGGGCTCCGGAGAGTGGAATCTGTCGCCGTCATCATCATCAACCATCCTCCATCACCAATTTCATGATGCTCATCGCCGTGCGTGAGTAATTCCATCGTAGGCTTGCTGGACGGTGATGGGTTGGATGAGATTTATCATGTAATCGAGTTAGTTTTGTTAGGGTTTGATCCCTAGTATCCACTATGTTCTGAGAATTATGTTGTCATGACTTTGCTATGCTTAATGCTTGTCACTAGGGCCCGAGTGCCATGATTTCAGAAGTAAACCTATTATGTTTTCATGAATATATGTGAGTTCTTGATCCTATCTCCGGTTTCTGACCAATTGAGGGGTGTGCGGCACTTCTGTCCGTATAACACCTCAAATGGTGCCATCTGAAGGTCTGACTGATAACTGTTGTTATAGGAGAACTCGACAAAAGGTAGGCAATCTTCCCACTTAGTTCCATATGCTAAGACACAGGCTCGGAGCATGTCTTCGAGTATCTGATTCACTCGTTCTGTCTGACCTCCGGTCTGTGGGTGGAAAGCAGTGCTGAAAGACAACTTGGTTCCCATAGCCTCTTGGAACTTCCTCCAGAACCTTGAGGTAAACTGGGTCCCTCGATCTGACACAATCTCCTTAGGAACACCATGAAGGCTTACAATTCTGTTGATGTACAGGGTTGCCAGCTGGTTGCCATCATAGGTAGTCTTGACAGGAATGAAATGGGCTACTTTGGTCAAATGATCGACTATGACCCAGATGGAGTCATGTCCCTTGTTTGACGTAGGTAGTCAAGTGATGAAATCCATAACGACTTTATCCCATTTCCACTTGGGAACCTTGAGTGGTGGCAACAATCCAGCAGGTAGCTGATGTTCAGCCTTGACCCTTTGGCATACATCACACTTTGCAACATAGGTGGCAATCTCTCTTTTCATCCCATGCCACCAAAATCTTTACTTCAGGTCTTGATACATCTTGGTCCCTCCAGGATGGATGGAATGTGGGGTGTCATGAGCTTCTTGCAAGATCAAGTTCTTGAGCTCAATCCTATTGGGTACGCAAATGCGATTCCCAAACCACACAATTCCCTGCTCATCCTCTGAGAATCCTGGGGCCTTGCCTGCCTTGATCTTCCTCTCGATGCCTTCAATACTCTCGTGTCCCTTCTGAGCTTCCGTAACATCATCCATCAAGGTAGTCCTAACTTTGAGGTTGGCCAAGAATCCTGGTGCAACCAGTTCCAACCTGAAGCTTTCAAGGTCTTCATACAAGGCAGGTAGCCTTTCCTTAAGCATAGCATTCAAGGAACAAGCCTTCCTGCTTAATGCATCTGCTACCACATTAGCCTTCCCAGGGTGGTACTGAACACTGAGGTCATAATCCTTGATCAACTCTAGCCATCTTCTCGCCTCATGTTCAATTCCTTACGAGTGAAAATATACTTGGACTTTTGTGATCCGTGTATATCTCACACCGCTTCCCTAGGAGGTAATGTCACCATGTCTTCAGGGCATAAACCACTGCTGCTAACTCAAGATCATGAGTAGCATAGTTCTCTTCATGAGGCCATAGTTTCCTTGAAAGGTAAGCTACGACTCTGCCCTCTTGCATCAGAACACCTCCCAGTCCGGTTCTCGATGCATCACAATATATCACAAATTCCTTGTATATATCTGGTGTGGCCAGAACTGGGGCGGTGGTCAATCTCTTCTTCAGCTCCTGGAAGCTTTCTTCGCACTTTGGCGTCCATTCAAACTTCTTGTCCTTCTTCAAGAGCTGGGTCATGGATCGGGCAATGCTTGAGAATCCTTCAACGAACTTGCGGTAATATCCTGGGAGTCCGAGGAAGCTTCTGACTTCCTTCGCATTGCTTGGGGATTGCCATTCAGTCACGGCTTCAATCTTAGCATGATCGACCAACAATCCTTCTTCGGTCAGAACATGACCCAAGAATCCAACTTCACGCAGCAAAAATTCACACTTGCTGAACTTGGCATACAGTTGGTGCTCTTGAAGCTTGTCTAGGACCATCCTCAAGTGTTACTCATGCTCTTCTTCCGTCTTCGAGAAGACAAGAATGTCATCAATGAAGACAATGACAAACTTGTCCAAATATTCCGTGAAGACTTTATTCATGAGATACATGAAGTAAGCTGGGGCATTGATCAATCAAAAGGACATGACCGTGCACTCATAGAGGCCATATCTGGTTACAAATGTCGTCTTCGGAATATCTTGGGGTCTGATTTTCAGCTGGTAGTACACAGATCTGAGGTCGATCTTGGAGAACACCTTGGCCCCATTGAGTTGATCAAACAGATCTTCAATCTTGGGAAGTGGACACTTGTTCTTGATTGTAACTTCGTTGAGGGAGCGGTAGTCAATGCACCAGCGGATGGTACCGTCCTTCTTTGCCACGAACAGAACAGGTGATCCCCAAGGGGAGGCACTAGGGAGGATAAATCCCTTCCTCAACTGCTCTTCTAGTTACTTCTTCAACTCTGCTAACTCTTCCGATCCCATTCTATAAGGCTTCTTATAGATGGGTCCTGCTCCGGGTATAAGCTTTATGATGAACTCAATGTCTCGGTCAGGAGGCATTCCCAGTAGCTCATCAGGAAACACATCGGGGTATTTGCATAGTACCGGCACTTGCTCCAATCCAACTTCTGACAGACAGTTGACTTGGGCGCCTTGAGCAGAGGAGGGGTTGGGAGCAAACTTAACACTCGACTCCTTGGTCATTGGTCACAGTGACAGTTCGGTTGGCACAATCTAACAAGCCTTGGTGCTTGATGAGCCAATCCATTCCTAAGATCACATCCAAGCCTTGCGATCTTAAGATGATAAGGTCTGCTAGGAAATCTACCCCATTAATGACAATCCCGACTCCTTTACATCCTATCTTGGCTCTCATCTCTGCTCCGGGGGTTTGTACCACCATAGGGTTATTCAGGTGTAGGGGTCATGCCACTTTTAATGCAAACTCTTGGGTGACAAATGAATGCGTGGCTCGAGAATCAAACAAGACAGAGTCTTGTGCTGAGTTAACAAGGAACATACCCAGCACGACGTCCGGGTCTTCCTGGGCTTCTTCTGCAGTGACATGATTCACACGACCCTTGCCATTGTTGGGCGGGTTGCGGGGAGCTTGGTTCCTTGGTGGCATTCCGCGGCCTTGTCCTGGGTTCTGCGCATTGGGGCGCAGGGCGTCGGGCTTCTTGTTGGGGCAATTCTTGGAGTAGTGTCCTGGCTGACCACATCCAAAGCAAGTGACTTGATTGGGGTTGCTGCTCTTGACGGCATTATTATTGGGGTTGTTGTAAGCTGGCCTGGGGTTGGCATACTGCTGAGGCTGATAGTTGGTGCGGGGTGCGGGGGCTCTTGGCTGCTGATAGGTTGGCTTGACCGGGGTTGGCTGCCACGGGAGAGGCTTACAGTTCTTGGAGCTACCCTTGCCGATCATCTTGCGCTTACGGGTATCATCCAAAGCACGCCGCTTGTCCTCAAGCATGAGTGCCTTGTTCACCGGATCAGAAAGGTCGGGCAGTCACACACAACAAGCAAATCGCAGAGTCCGGTTAAGGCCATCCATGAACCGCTCCCTTTTGGCGGCATCGGTCTTGACATCCTCGTGGAAACATACGTTGAGAGAACACTGAACTTCTGCATGTACTCCTTGACAGTGCTACTTCCTTGCTTCAGGGCTCGGAACTCACGCTTCTTGATGGCCATAATTCTAGAAGGAATATGGGCCTTGCGAAATTCTGCCTTGAAGTCATTCCAAGTGATGTTTTGCTCAGCATGCATGGCCTTGAATCCATCCCACCAAGCTCTGGCAGTTCCCCCGAGAAAGTGAGCAGGATATGCCACCTTCTCACGGTCCTCAGTGCAGCCGACTAGTTCCAGTAGATCCTCAATGGTGCGGACCCAGTCATCTGCTTCCAAGGGTTCAGCAGTCTCGATGAAGGTGGGTGGTGCATGCTTCTTGAACTCCGCCAACGTGGAATGTCCATTGTCGTTCCCCGCCGGCTGGCGGTTGACAGCTTGAGCAATCATCTGGAGGGCTGTAGTGTTGGCTTGGCGTTCCTCTCGGAAGGCTTGGAGAAGCTGAGCCATGTCCATGTTTAGAGGTGGTGGCGGTGGTGGAGCGTGTCCTTGGGTTTGGTCCTGACTGGCTCCTGCTCCGGCTTCTTGTTGCTGGGTAGAGGTACCAGTACGTGTTACAACATGCATCCTGTTGGAGCGGTCATGGTCTCATGATTGGGAAAGATGAGGGGAAGCAATATAGATGGGATACCTAGTGAGGGGTTCGGTATGACACAATTTTTTTTCATGCAAGGGCCAAAAGGCCAAACACATTCATTAAAATCCAAATGGGTGATGTAGTCTCTTACAAGTTCCCAAGGAAAGCACGACGTCCATCAAACACATCAAAAGCAAACACAACACTACATGGTTTCATATGAACCATTACAAGGACTCGACTTCGCATAGGGGTACATGACCTATCCTACCATAGGGTTTACTAATGGGCATATCCGGGTTGCGAATGATGCCTAAGTGGTGGAATGCTCGGTCGCGTAGTCTGGCTCTTCTGGGTCTTCCTCCTCGTCATCAGTAGCCTGACTTCCTTCATTGCTCGAAGAAGTGGGGGAGTGGAGGAGCTCAATACGGCGTTGCTTTGCTGGTGGTGTGAAGAGCTTGCGGTAATCCTTTGCGCTCATGCGGTGCTGATGTGGTGGTTCTCCATCCTTTGGGGGTCTTCCGCCTCAGTATGCGATTGCGGGCTGGCCAGGGGAGCACCTTCCTTCTTGATCCTATCCGTCTTCCCTTGTGCTTAGAGAAGAAGTGCTTGGTCTCATGAAGTTCCTTTCGGAGCTCCATTGATTCCGAGGCCAAGTGTTGTGCCAAACTATCGGCACAAAGGCTGAAGTAGGTCTGGAATCAGAGTGGAAGTTCTTCTTCTAATGGTGGAGCTGGTGCCTTGCTCTCATCCTCACCTTCCTTCCGATAAGGCAAGAAGCGGGTTGCCAACTCGCCCCGCCATCTCTGGAAGAAGGTCTCGGAGGCGGGTGAGTGCATTGAGGGTTGCCGTCTCGATGGCAAGAACCAGTGTTGCCATCTGGGGTCCCTCGAAGAACCAGCTTGTTGCAGAGTCATTAGCCTTCACGATCACTTCCACATGATACTCCATCTTGTTGTCATTGATCCAATGCTCATGGTAGGTGAAGATGGGGGCTCGGTAAAACTGGCACTTCTTGAGGCTATCCTCGAGAAGCACGGGAAATCTGGTGGTCAGGAAGTCTTCGGGTACAGCAGCCATCTACGAAGGTTGAATGGGGGAGGTCAATATGGAAATATATCTTGGGTTTGGTAAGCTTAGAAAAGAAGAGGAGTATAGAGGGTTTTGCAAAACGGGTTTTATCCTAACGCCCATGCTAACTAAGGCTTCCTACAGTTAGGATGGCTCTAATACCAGCTCTGTGGGGACCCCGACTCATAAGTCGCAATCACCGAATGCACGTGTACAGTGATCCCAGAGATAAATACTCACTGAACACACAGAAGCTGAATAACAAGAGTCTTACATCCATACCGTCTTACACAAATTATGACCATTATGGTCAAGTCTTACATAGATAAAGCCACAAGGGCTGAATACCAAATAAACTTAAGCAGTGGAAATTCTTCATCGATAAGTAGAACCCATGCCATCTGCCTTAACCCTACAGGCATTCTTACTGGGAAACGTCCTAGTTCGCATGTTCGTCTCCAAAGAACTCTTCTTTGAACTCCTGTTCTTCCATGCCTGGCCAATTAAATAACCAGTGGCAAGCCAATGAGTACTTTGAATGTACTCGCAAGCAACCCATGATTGGAAACACGGCACAATAATGCAATGATATAGCACTAAGTAGGTAGTTTGCAGAAAGCTAGTTTTGAGTGCAATGGCATGACCTATCCACATGTAAAGTATGTATCATGAGAGTACAGATATCCGTATGAACAAGTTACAAATATCAACATAGCGGAGTTGGACACCAATCCAACTTGATCATCGTGTCAAGCCATCTGACTTAACCCAAATAGTTTTGTCAACTCACACACACGGTTTGTAAACTCTGGACGTAGTTTAAGCAGCACCGCCTAACTGTCCTTGACCGTGGACACGACTATTTGAATAGTTTTACACTCTGCAGAGGTTGCACACTTTACCCACAAGATCCGGGGAACTTCCGTGTCATCCATGACCCGCGATACCTCAAGTACCCGGGGTAAGCACCCGATCACTATCTTTCCCTAGACGACACTAACATAGAGTCCACTCGATTGGTAGTAACCCCCGTGCCCAACATTTCACATCTTAAAATTGTGGAGCCTTTCTCCCATATCCATCACATACCAGAGGCACGGGGTACCAACGGTGTGTCCGGTGCCCTGTGAAAACAGTCATGGCCGCCCCTACCTGGCACGACCCCGTCCTGAGATAGTGCAACAACGACTCTCCCATCACTAGTAATGCGGGCTCCAAGCTAGTATCCGCCTAGGTAATCAATAATGCCCTTTCCTATATAAGGGTAGAGTGGTTGCACTTGTAAGGTTGGGACAGTCGACAAATCTTAAATCCAATCCATTTTCGAAAACAACACACTTGCCTTGGTACACCACTTCGTCATCAAGTGGTTACCCACTCATTATCTCCCTCGGGCATAAGTGGCACCCGACGGGGTTTTCGAAAAGTCTTTTGAAAATACTTTGTCTCCATCACTATGCATATTTCCGTCCCTTTTTGCGTAGCAACTACTTTAGCATCCTACATACTCCCACCGGTATAACCCTCATAAGGAGGTAGGGTCATACACCATGCAAGTATCAACGAGGAAGTAACGGTGGCAAACCACCCCGTATGGTCACCACAACATCATGTCTCCGATGCAAGCAATAAAAGTGCTATATGACATGCATAAAAAGGGTTTCATAGACATGGTCATAGTGTTGCTTGCCTAGCTCAGCAACGTCTTCTGGGTCTTCAAAGTCTTCTGGTCCAACTCCTTCGTCAGGAACGCAATCTATCGTCGCAAAATAATAACGAGAAAAATAAGGCAATAATAAAACAGAAAAACCAAAGTGCTCAGAAAAATGTCAACTCATTTTTGTTAAATACTAGGGTGAAAACTAAGAAGGGGAAAATTCCTAGTTTTGGATTTGGAGTAGCATAATAGAATAAATGGATTTTCAGAGAGGTTTAATTATATTCAAATTTGAATTTGAATATGAACAGTACATAAAAGTTGGTTGTACTTGTATGAAAGTTATACCATTAAATAGGTGGGATTTTTACAAGATTTTAGGAACTGGAATTTTTGCATTTGGATTAATATTTTATTATGTGGAATTTTTGGAAAAGTGACAGAAAAAGAAAAGGAAAAAGGCCACTGTGCAACTGGGCCAGAACGGCCGCAGCGCAGCAGGCCTAGTCCGAGAGGCGGCCCAGCGCACTGGTGCACGTGCGCGCGCCAGGTTTAAACTTGATGGGTGGGGCCCAGGCGTCAGCGAGAGAGAGAGGGGAGATGGAGGGGAGAGGATGACAGGCGGGGCCCGCCTGTCATCCCTACCCCCGAGTCCAGACGGCCGGCGAGCTCACCGGCGATGATGCAGGGCACGGCGAGGTCGGGCGAGGGCATGGCTGGGCTCAGCGTCATGTCGCCGTTCGGGTGGAGGTGGAGTTGGTCGCCAGGGTGGCCTGGTTCACCGGCGATGAGGTCATGCGGCGGAGGAGGTTCGGTGGCGGTGGTTCCGGCCATTTCTGACTGCAAAACGATCGGGAAACAGGGGGAAGCGATCAGTGGTGCTCGGGGGTTCCAGATCGAGAGGAAAGAGAGGCGGGGACGGCCCGTCCCTCGTGAACTCCGGCGAGCCGAAGCGGCAGAGCTTGAGCTCGATCTCGAGCTCGGACGTCTCTGGAGAGCAACTGGGGGTGCAGGGGGATGATTTGGTGGTGCAGAGGGCCAGTGGTGAGGAGAGGAGAGCTCGGGGAGGACCTTAAATAGGTGGGCGACAGTCCACCGAGGACCCGTGCACCGGCGAGCCTACTGCGGTCGCTACGGGTTACGGGGACTCGCAAAGAGGTGTCTGGGGTGATCGTGGGGTTGGTTTTGGGCGAGAGGAGAGAAGAGAGGGAAAGCAGGGGGCCAGGGCACCACGCGTGTGAGCGCGCTCACTGGTGCGCTCGGGCGGCCGGCGCGTGTGCGAGCTGGGGCAAGAGGAGGGAGGAGGAGGAGCGGGACAGAGGCATGGCGTGTCGCAGACGTCGAGGCGCATCGTCGGGCACGCTGGGGAGGCCCGAGGTGGCTGGAGGCGGTTGGAAGGGGGTGGCTACAGTGCGGGAGCGCACTGTAGCGCGCTCTAGAGCGCCCCAATGGCCGGGATGGCCATTTTCTATGCAATGTGGGCGCGGCCAAAAGTGTCTGGTAGTTCTAGGGGGAAGTAAAGAAGTGTGAGATGGCCTTGGATGCCCTGGGTGGCCAGTAGGAGAAGAGAGAGGTAGAAGAAGATGGAGAGAGGGGCTGTCCAGGGAGGTAAATGGGGGTATTTTACCCCTCAATCATTGAGAAATGGCCAGGGGAGAGTTACTGGAGGTAGAAGAGGGTCAGGAGCAGTTGTGGTACAAAGTTTAGCCCATGGAGATTAGTGGAAGAGGTCAAAATGGCATTTTGGTAAAGTGTCAGAAGGTTTTTTGATAATGGTTTGGGCAAGTAGATGATTTCCATCTGCCATTTGCCATGAGACTCCACAGGGTGAAATGACACATATAATTAGGGCCTTCCACCAATTTGGAGCTTATTTGGGCAAAGTTGCCAATGCAACTTTTGTAAACCCTAGAAATTAGCAGAAATGAACTTGTGTAGATCTAGTTGAGCAATTCACTTTCCCTTGATGCACCACTTGGTGTACTGGCCTAATTTGGTCATGTGAACATGCTCACAAAAGTTGGGGTCAAGGAGATAAAGTTGGTAGTACAAAGTTGTTCAAATTTGATTCTGGTCAGAGAGGGTGTTGGGGCATTTTGGTGAACCAAAATGACGTTGATTGATGTGAGGCTTTGCAAGGTGATCACAATATGCATTTTTGACTTGCTGGATTTTCCTTGGATTTTTATGAAAATATTTCCTGTAGAAATATTTCAAATCCTTGAAATGGGCAGAAATGGTTTTGGGAGTTTTGTCCAATATTTTGAACATGACCATGTGTTGAAACTCTTATATATGGAAAATATATGTCCACTGAGTTTCCCTGGTTTTTGTCAAATATTTTTGAAATAATAAAAAAATTCCTATTAAAGACCATTCTGGCCTTAAGAAAAAGCTTTTCAATAAAATAGGAAAATAACTTTTAAAATTATGTTTTTGTGGTTTATGGGAATCCTATATCTAATAGGTTCCAAATATACTCTTTGAAATATTTTTCATACCCCAAATCAAGTACTTGTAGTGCAAACCTCAATTCAGGGGGTTTTGGAAAACTAATTTTTGAAAGTACTTTTTGGCCAAATTATTTTTGTAAGAAAATAGTATATTGCACTATACACATGGCATGATCATTGGGCAGAAGTTTGGGCAGGGAGATGAAGTATATAAAGTGGAGTAGTTGACTTTAAAGAGCACTTGAAAATCACAGAGAGAAAACCAACTCCAAATAAAAAGCCAAATAATGCAAAAGTTTTTCTTTGTTGGCCCAAATTTCATGCTTTATTAATGCAAATGACATGTTACAAAATGTAGGGTGTGACATCACCTTAATAAAAAGCGACTAATGTGCAATCAAGAAGGGTGCATCAAGAGGGATAAACATCTCAGGCAATTCATAATAGCATGATATGGTATAGCCCCTTCTGACGGAGAAGTCTTTCACTTCTTCGTCTTCCGCATTCGCGTCGGTGTTCACCTTCACAAAGATTGCCACCACCTTGTCGATGCACCAGATAATATTGCTATCTCTATAGCTAATAAAATAAGTGCATTACTTAAGGTTGACACGCAGGTCATTAAAGTGCCAATCATATGGCTCCAGCCATCATGCCGAATCATGACACGCAGGTCATGTTAATCAAATTACATCATATAGTCATCTCATACATAATCGAATTAGTATGAGCACTGCTATACCACATCACATGCACATCCTGCAAAACCAAGTTAGACGCCTCTAATCGGTTTATGCAAAATTTTATTTTACGTGGCTTCTAAGGTTTTGACTTAAACCGCAGCTACCAACGTTCATCATCAAGTATGATAGTTCATGTCGCTAGATTAACCTTGCGGGGTGTATGAAGCATGAGATAATAAAATCTTGAACTCCATACTAAACTTCGTCATACTCATGACCCCCGTGCAGATCATATCTTCATTACCCTTTTGTCTGCGAAATTTCATCTTTCTTTCTAACTATGGTGGATTTCAACGAACTGTTAGCACTTTGTTGATCAATCAGGATCGCAGATTGCCAGAACATTGAAAATCCACCATTCCGTTATCAAGATCAGAAATATGCAAATTCTAGGGAAGTAACAAGAACATCGGGTAATAGATTTCATCTTCTACTCGCACAAATAATTTTCAGTAATAGAACTCATCTACTACAAATTATATTGTGCAACACCCATACATCTCTATGTATTCTAGATCGAAACCTGCATCTACGCATAGCACGGCTCACGATGCCACTGTAGGGTAACACAGCAGAAAACAAATTTTTTCCGACCTACACACCAGCCTAGGACCACTATGGAGATTGCATACAAGGTTTGATCTTTTTCGTTAACGACTCGTAGCGCAGCAGAAGTAGAGTCGATGACGATCGGCGGTACAGATCCCCGCAGCTAGGATTTACAACCTCCCAACTGCGAGGATGTATACTCTCATCCGCCCCTCAGACAGCCCTCCGGGAGGCGGTCAGACAGTCCCCCGAACGGTGTCGCGGATAGCCCTTCGGGAGGACATTCGAAACACGGACGATCACTCGCACAGCCCTTCGGGAGGACCTTTGAAACTCGGACGGTCACACGGACAGCCCTTCGGGAGGCACTCTCAAACTTAGACCGAAACTATGATCTCTCTATAGAATTGCACACATACGGTGTCATCTATTCGGCAGGGCTTCACCGTCCAGAACTAGTTCCCACCGGAACCCAGACAGCCTTTCGGCTCTACAAAACTATTTCACGGGGAGGGAGAGAGAAGCCAGATCATTGCAATGGCACTTGTATGTGAGAAAGAGTGTGTCTTTAGGCAGCCCCTCCATCCCTATTTATTGGCCAAGCCCAAGGGTGGCTTCTCCAAGAAGCCAAGGGGATGATACCAAAAGGCCCTCAAGGTAGCTTCTCCAAGAAGCCAAGCAAAAAAGCACTTTCACTATTCATGACGACATTTTTCAGCATCCGTTCGAACTGAAAATATTTATGTGGGCTCAGAACATTTCTAGTACCCACTAAAATAATTTTCAACGCGTTTTGAAACAATTTCGGTTTAGTGATATTCGTCTGCGAAAAGCAAACAAGAATACGTTTTCACTATTCATGAAGACAATTTTTCGCGTCCTTTAAATCCAAAAATATTTCTGTGGTTCTTAGAATAATTCCAGTACCCACTAAAATGATTTTGGATTCGTTCTGAAATAGTTTCAGATTAGTGAATTTCATCTGCGAAAAACAACCAAAGTGGTACCGGCAGCTCCAAAACATTTTTGGTTTTTATCCCAAAAATTCCCAGAAGTTTCCAGAATAATTCTGGCACCCTCCAAGAATTATCAGGCGTGTCGCGAAACCAATTTGACTTAATGGTATATCCTGAAACAACTTTTCGGTTTTACGAAACTATTTCGCTATTCTCTCTCCAGAACTCTTCCATTGTCTCCAAAACTTTTTCGGCAAATTTCTCTCAGACTTCGTGTCTAGTATTCAGCAGATAGATGACCCTTAAGCGTGTGACCCTATAGGTTCGGTGAAGCATAGACATGACCGGAACACTTTCTGATCAATGATCAACATTGGAGCCGTGGACACCCATATTGACCCCTATACCCACACGAATGAATATTTGAGTGAACCTCCAGTTGCCGTGTGCTATTCTTGTTGCTTCATGATATGTTACAAATACCCGAGGTGAGACATGTTGGTATCCCCGTGGATCAACAAATTGTCCACTATGCCAGTTTCCTCGTTACCGGTATTGTTCTCCTTTCTCGTTCCCGTGTTCCGGCATCCCCATGATCGAATCACAAAGTGTCTGTTCCATCGTCGGAGGAGCAAATCCCAATCTTGAGCTATCAAGTTACTTGACATACTTTTCCATGAACCCGTAAGCCGCAGTAATAGCCACCCATTTACGGATGACATTTAACAAACCCCAAACTTCATGAAGCAAGCATGAATAAACTCGATACTCTCATGCTCTAAGGAATCATACAAACGTTAACCATCTCTATGTTATGTACCATTAACTTGTGACGAATGAATCTCATAGCATAACATCAATCTGGGTTGATTCAACACAAATGTTCTCTTAACATTGTGCCCTCAAAGTTGCTGGCATAGACATGCCCATGATCAGGAAAATAGAACCTTCATGCAACACTTGAGCTAGTCTTAAAGGCCAGACTAAGAATACTTGTTACCGTTTATTATTCAACACGTGCATATGAGTCTTCCTCCGAGCCTGTGTTATTGCAGACTCGAGAACCATAGCAGTTATAGCATGGAAGATAAACATAATTATGAACTTGGAGATAAATAATATCATTTATTATCACCTCTAGGGAATATCTCCTACACCATCCTTGCGAGCTGCTGCAGGGGCATGCGCCGCTTTTGGTTTCGTTCTTCCTTTTCTTCCTGCATTAAGAAAGAGACAAGTATGGGGCCCCGTAGGGGCGTGCAACGAACCATGGTTTCCAAGTTGCTATGCTATGTTTATTGTTCCTGTGTCGCATTGCAGCGTTAACATTTTATGTAGGCGCGTAGAGATAACTTAGCTTGACCTGCTCGAAGTAGTCTTTGCTTCGCAAATCGCGCACTTCCCAGTACCTTGCGAGGCCTCCTTGGCCTGGGAGGCGTCTAGGAACTGCAAAATTTGTTAGGAAATTTTTATTCTTCCGAGCCCTGGTCGATCCAGCGCTTTGCATCGCAGTGCCCGAGGGGCAGGGATTGAGAGGAGTGCGCCAGCTTACGAGCTTGAATGAGGGTGCCTCGCAAAAAACGGGAAAAACCCTCACGAGGGTACCTGTCCAGCCCCCTCGCGAGGCATGCGAGAGAGAGTACAGGTCGAAACGAGGAACCGAAAGCAGAAACAGAGGCAAAAGGCGATTGAACCAAACCGGCAAGGAACACCAGAAAGCAAATTTCATTAAAGAGAGGCAAGCCAACTACAGAAAGCAAATGAAAAGCTGTGTCCGGCATCTAGTCTAGTCTTCTTGTCTTCTCACTAGCGCGGAGCTAAGTGCTGCCACTAGGACGTGGGAGGGAGCTCCAGAGGCCCAAGGGTGGCACTCCTGAGACTCTGGGGCGTGTACAGCCCCACTCATTATTACGTGAGAGTGTCACGAGCGGAGACCTTCACAGGCATTGGGCCTTCTTCATAGGCACCGGGCCTTTCTTCATGGGTAGAACTTCCGGAGGTGCTGGATGTTCCAGGCGTTCTGGATAGGTACCCCGTCCTGTGTCTCCAAGCGCACGGCGCCAGGCCTGGAGACGTAGGCGACCCTAAACGGGCCCTCCCACATGAGCGAGAGCTTGTGCATCCCTTCCCTAGAGAGCACCCACCTAAGGACGAGGTCGCCCACCTCGAGCATCCTGGAGCGGACACTGCGACAATGATACCGCCGCAGCGCCTGCTGATATCTTGCCGCCTGGAGCGTGGCTTCACGGTGGCGTTCCTCCCCCAGCACAAGGTCCATCCCCCGCCTGGCGTCATGTTGTGTCTCATCAAACGCCAGGACCCGCGCAGAGCGATGCCTGACCTCGTGAGGGAGAACCGCTTCTACTCCATAGACGAGGAAGAACGGGGTCTCGCCCGTTGGCTTGGTGGCGGTGGTGTGGATGGACCACAGTTGTCGAATCTCGGGTTCCGGCAAAACCCTCAAGGTTCGAACATTGGGGTGCGCACGAAGATCTCCCCCTACCGAACCACGCCCTTAACCTCGCTACGATCTCTAAAGCTAGCTCGGCAAATTCGCAACACAAGAGACACAAGATTTATACTGGTTCGGGCCACCGTTGTGGTGTAATACCCTACTCTAGTGTGTGGTGGTGGTTGCCTCTTGGGCCGAGGATGAACAATACAAGAGGAAGAACAGCCTCCTGAGGCGAGGTGTTCTTGTGCTTGGTGAACTTGTGTGGGTGAGGATTACTCAAGATGAGATGCCTCCTACTATGGTGGCTAGTGTTATTTATAGAGGCCCTGGTCCTCTCCCTGAATATTTAGCGGGAAGGGAGCCAACAATGGCCAATTTGAAAGGTGACAGGTACTACAAGCTATCCTGACAAAAGCAGTCTTCGCCTGCAAAAGGCTCTAGCGGTGACACCGCCTTGGGCTCCATGGTGACCTCCATTCTGCTGTGCTACTGGTCTTGGTCTTGTTGCACCAATATGGAAACCTTTGCTTGATGCCTCGGTACTCCTCGCCGGCGCTTGCCTCTTTAGCACCAAAGAGGAAACGAGGACACTGCGCGCACTAGCGCCCGCCTGGCACCCGCCTGGTCTCGATCGTCACGGCTCACGTCACTGGAACCTTGCGAGGTTTGCCTTGCCTTGATCTCTCTGCCCCTCGCGAGCTAGCCTCGTGAGGCCGCTCCCGAGGAGGTCTTGTGTCGTCCGCCTCGCGAGGCTTGGCCCCTCGCAAGGGTCTTGAATGCTTGTTGGTGAAAATGGGCCGTATGGGTCCGCTCGCAGAGCCACGCCATGGGCCGCAGGCAGGCAAGTCTAGGGACCCCCGTTCCCAGAACGCCGACAACAACACAGACTAGACCTCGTCGTGCAAGCCCCTACCGCAGGCCTCGAGCTTCTTCTTGAAGGTCCTGGTCTTGAGGCCTCTCAGGACCTCTACGTTGGCGTGTTCGGCCTTACCATTGCTCCTGGGGTGTGCCACCGAGGCGCAGAAGATGTGCATCCCAAGGTTAGCACAATATGTCTTGAAGAGATTGCTAGTAAACTGCAAGCTGTTGTCGGTGATGATGCGGTTGGGGACCCCGAACCGGCTCACGAGACCCTTGATGAACTTGATCGCAGATCTGGCCAGGATGGTGCGGACGGCTTCTACCTCCGCCCACTTGGTGAACTTGTCGATGGTGACGTAGAGGTAGCGGTAGCCCCTAGGCGCTCGAGGGAACGGGCCCAAGATATCCAACCCCTAGACCGCGAATGGCCATGAAAGTGGGATGGTCTGGTGGCCCTCAGCTGGCTGATGGATATGCTTGGTGTGTAATTGACAGGCTTCACAGGACTTCACCAGCTCAGTCGCGTCGTTGATCGCTGTAGGCTAGTAGAACCCGTTGCGGAACGCCTTGCCAATGAGGATTCGTGATGACGAGTGGTGCCCGCAATCCCCACCGTGTATGTCAGCTAGCAGCTCTTTCCCCTGTTCCCTGGAGATACAATGCAGGGAAATGTCATTCGGCCGATTCCTGTATAACTCACCATCTTGGATGCAGTACGCCGTGGCCTGCTGAGACACGCGCTCCGCGTCCTCCTCCTTCTCCAGCAGCGCCCCTTGCGTCAGGTATTCCTTGAACTCCTTGGTCCAGCACCCCCCTTGAGGATCGAGCGCCAAGAGTAGGCACGCTCCCGAGGTCGGGCCGCAGGCCGGGGCTCCTGAGGCAGGTGGTTGGGGGAGCTCCTCCCAAGGCAGCGCCAACCTCGAAAGTGGTGGTGTTGCCGATGGCTCGAAGAGCCGCTCGTCGAAGATGCCAGGCTCTTGGGGTAGCCGCTTAGATGCTCTCTTGGCAATGTCGTCGGCTTCCTTGTTGGTGCCGCGGGGCACGTGCTGCAATTCCAGGCCCAAGAACTGCTTTTCCATTTTGCGTACCTCCGCGAGGAATGCCTCCATGTGCTTGTCTCTCGGCTCATATACCTTATTGGAGAAGTTGACGAGGAGCTGCGAGTCGCCCTTAATGGTGAGGCGCTTCACTCCCAGGGCCACCGCAGCCTTAAGGCCAGCTGGGAGGCATTCGTACTCTGCTATGTTGTTGGAGACCTTCTCGCCCTGCTGGAAGCAGAGTTGCACGGCGTAGTAGAGCTTGTCCTGAGTGGGCGAGATGAGCACGGCTCCAGCCCCCGCGCCCTGGCGTGCAAATGCGCCATCGAAATACATCACCCAACCGTCCGGCGCTTCAGTTCTTGGCGAGAGGGACCGATTCTTTCCTGCTTCAAGCTCCGGGGCATCCGTCCATTCTGCCACGAAGTCAGCGAGTGCGGCTCCCTTGATGACCCTGGTTGTGCTGAACTCTAGCTAGAACGTCTGCAGCTTGATATTCCACTCGGCGACTCTCCCAGCTACGTAAGGGATCCTGAGTACCCTCTCCAATGGGTAGGCCGAGACGACCTTGATTGGGTGACCTTGAAAGTAGTGTTGTAGCTTACGCGAGGCCACCAAAAGCACGAGCAAGAGCTTCTGAGGCATGGGGTACCGTGCCCTTGCATCTCGCAGTACCGTGCTCACGAAATACACTGGTTGCTCGACGTGGGCGGGCGCGTCAACAAGAGCCACGTCTGTCGGAGGTTGGGGCGCCTCCTGAGGCGATTGGACATCCGGAGCCTCGTCGCCCGTTGGGGCCTCGGCAGGCCTAAGGTCGCCATTCGGCTGAGCTGGGTCATCCGTTGGCGTTGCTGCAGCCCCCTGGGTCTCCTTCGGATCTTGCGTCGCCCCGGCTAGGGGCGCGGTTCGGCGTGACGTGTCCTGGGCCTGGCGCTCTTCCCGAACTTCCACCAGAGCTGCACTGGCTGAGTGAGGGGTCGCGGCGAGGTAAAGCACCAGGGGCTCGAGGGGGCGGGGCGCCACCATCACCGGAGGGCTGGTCAGATATCTCTTGAGGTGTTGAAACGCTTAGTCAGCCACCAGAGTCCACTCAAACAGACCCTTCTCTTTCATTAGCTTGAAGAACGGTAGGGCACACTCTCCCAGCTTGGAGATGAAGCGTCCTAGCGAAGTCACGCAGCCGGCAAGCTTCTGCATCTCCTTGAGGGTTTGTGGTGGGCTCCTGTCTTCAATCGCCTTGACCTTCTCTGGGTTGGCCTCGATCCCCCTGTGGGAGACGAGGAAGCCCAGCAGCTTGCCGGAGGGGACACCAAATACGCACCTTTCCGGGTTGAGCCGCAAGTCCACCTGGCGCAAGCTCACGAAGGTCTCCTCCAGGTCCTGAATCAAGGTTCTCACCTTCCGCAACTTCACCACAATGTCATCGACGTAGGCTTCTACGTTCCTCCCGAGCTGCTGGCCCATGGCGATGTGCATCAGCCGTTGGAAGGTCGCGCCCGCGTTGCGTAGCCCGAATGGCATGCAAGTGTAGTAGTAAACCCCGCAAGGGGTCAGGAAGGCTGTCTTCTCCACATCCTCTACTGCCGTGGAATCAACGATCTGATCGATGCGTGGAAGCGGGAATGGATCTTCGGGATAGGCTTTGTTGAGGTTGGTGAAGTCGACACACATGTGCTCCTTCCCGCCTTTCTTTGACACAACGACGGGGTTCACCAGCCACGCGGGGTACCGAACCTCGCGAATGACACCTGCTGCCTCCAGCTTGCGGTTTCTTGGACACTAAAGGACTGCTTCTCCGTGGACTATCTTTGTGCCTTCTGCTTCACGAGGCGCACATTGGGGCACACCCTTAAGTGATGCTCGATCACTCCTCTTGGGACTCCTACCAGCTGATCGGGCTCCCAGGCGAATACTTCCTTGTTTGCGCGCAAGAACTTTACCAATGCTCCCTCTTGATCCGAGTCGAGGTTGGCACCTATGGTAAAGGTGGCTCCAGAAGACCCATCTTCCTCGACCGGCACCTGCTTGGTTTACGCCCGATCTTGAGTGAACCACTGCTTCTTCTTGGCCGGCACGGCCCCCTTAACTCTAGAGGGGGCCTCGTCGGCGGACCGTGCCACCGCGGCGGTCTTGAGGGCAAGCTTGAGTGCCACCAGAGCTTCCTTGGTATCTCCGACTATGGTGAGGACGTCCTTGCTCCCGGGCATCTTCATGAGGTTGTAGGCTGCATGGGTCGCTAGAGCCGGATATCCGAGGATGGCGTTGTACGGAAGGCCAACGGGCGATGTCGAAGTCAATCAGCTCAGTGTAGTAGTTGTCGCGGGTGCCGAAGGTTACGGGAAGACGGATCTGCCCCAAGGGGCTGGAGGAGCGGCCGCCGACTCCGCAGAAGGGCATGCTGGGGTGGAGCCGCTCGAGTAGTACATGAAGGAAGCTGAAGGCCTCCACCGAGAGCATGACGAGGCCGGCGCCGCCGTTGATGAGGGTCTTGGTGATGGCTACGTTGCAGATGGTGGGCATGCAAAGCATTGGGAGCACGCCCGAGCCGACGGTGGTGATGGGGTGATGTCCCAAGTTGAAGGTCAGGTCGGCCTTGGGTGCCAGCCAACCCGAGGGAGCCCCCTGCCGCGTGGAAGCGGCGCTGATCTGGTGAAAGAATGGCTTGGCGTGACTATCCGAGGGCGGGGCTTGCAAGCCGCCGAGGAGGGTCGCAACAGCGATGGGCGCCGCTACCACGAAGCGCGCAGCGAAGAGGCTGCGCAGCTCCTCCCAATATGCCACCATGGATCCGGGGAGGTTAAACAGCCGGCGTGCGGTGTGCTGGTGAGGGCCATGGGAAGCCAGTTGGCCATGACCTTGTCATTGCCCCCAGCCTTAAGGACGGCCCCCTCGTACGCCATCAAGAAAGCCGACGGATCTGCCACGTCGTCGTAGCGCGGCGGTATCTCTGGCTTGAACTTGGGTGGCCACTGCACCTTCCGTAAGGCGGGGGCCAAGGCTCGGAGCCCCCTGGCCCCGCCACGGGCATCGACCACCGTAGCCGGAAGAGCAACGCCGCCATGAGGGTGAGGCGCGGTGATGGCGAAGCATAGATCGACGGAAGGAAAGCTTCGGCGCACCCCTACCTGGCACGCCAAATGTCGGATTTCGGGTTCCGGCAAAACCCTCGAGGTTCGAACAGTGGGGTGCACACGAAGATCTCTCCCTACCCAATCACGCCCTCATCCTCACCACGATCTCAAAGCTTAGCGCGTCGAACCTATAGAAAGAGAGACACAATAGTTTATACTGGTTCGGGCCACCGATGTAGTGTAATACCGTACTCCAGTGTAGTTTGGTGGATAGCCTCTTGGGCTGAGGATGAACAGTTACAAGGGAAGAACAACCTCCTGAGTAGAGGTTCTCTTGTGATTGTGTGTGGTTGAGGATGATCTGGATGATCCATCCCCTCTATGGTGGTGGCCAGTCCTATTTATAGAGGCACCGGTCCTCTCCCCAAATATTGAGCGGGAAGGGATCTAACAACGGCCAAATTCGAAGGGAGACATCTAGTACAAGTTATCCTTACTAAAGGTGGTCTTCGCCTGCCAGAGGCTCTGGTGGTGAGCCGTCTTGGGCTCCACGGTGACCTCCGTCCTGCCGTCATGCTGGTCTTGGTCTCGTTGCACCGACATGGATACCTTTGCCTGATGCCTCGGGACTCCTCGCCTGCGGTTGCCTCTTTAGCACCAAAGAGGGAACGAGGACACTGCGTGCGCTGGCGCCCGCCTGGCTCTAGTCGTCATGGCTTGCGTCATAGAAACCTTGCAAGGTGTCCCTTGCCTTGATCTCTCCACCCCTCGCGAGCCTGCCTGGTGAAGCTGTACCCGAGGAGGTCTTGTGTCATCCACCTCGCGAGGCTTGGCCCCTTGCGAGGGTCTTGCGTGTTTGCTGGTGAAGATGGGTCTTACAGGGCCGCTGGTGGAGCCACGCCGTGGGCCGCAGGCAGGCAAGTCTAGGGACCCCCGTTCCCAGGACGCCGACAGGTGTGACGGTCTGAGGGCGGTGCTTGTGAGTCGCCGAGGAGGGCTGTGACGGCGATGGTTGCCAGTGTCGCGAAGCACGCGATGAAGAGGCCGCACAGCTCCTCCCAAGATGCCACTGAGGATCCCGGGAGGGTGAGTAGCCAGGCGCGCGGTGCGCCAGCGAGGGCCATGGGAAACTAGTTGGTCATGACCTTGTCATGGCCCCCAGCCTCCAGGACGGCTTCTTCTTATGTCAGCAGAAAGGCTGACGGGTTCGCCGCGCCGTCGTAACGCGACGGCATCTCCGGCTTGAACCTGGGCGGCCACTGTACCTGCCGCAAGGCGGGGGCAAAAGCTCTGAGCCCCCTGGCACCATCGTGCGTGTCCGTCGCCCAGCCGGAGGAGCAACACCGGCCATTGGGACAAAGCGTGGAGGTGGTGGAGCATGGATCGACGTACGGAAAGCTTCAATGCACCCCTACCTGGTGCGCCAAATGTCGAATTGCAGGTTCCGACAAAACCCTTAAGGTTAGAACTCTGGGGTGCGCACGAAGATCTCTCCCTCCCCCTAGCTCGCTCGCTCACCACGATCTCAAAGCTCAGCTTGTCGAACTCGAAGAACAAGGGACACAAGATTTTATACTGGTTCCGGCCACCGATGTGGTGTAATACCCTACTCCAGTGTGGTGTGGTGGATTGCCTTGTAGGCTGAGGATGAACAAGTACAAAGGAAGAACAGCCTGCTGAGAAGAGGTGTTCTTGAGCTCGGTGAGATTGTGTGGTTGAGGATGATCTTAATGATCCGTCCCTTTGCTAACGTGGTGGCTAATCCTATTTATAGAGGCATGGGTCCTCTCCCCAAATGTTAGGTGGGAAGGGATCCCACAACGGCCAATTTGATGGGGGACAACTAGTACAAGCTATCTTGACAAAAGGTGGTCTTCGCCTGCTAAAGGCTCTGGTGGTGACGCTGTCGTCGGCTCCGTGATGACCTCCGTCCTGCCGTTTTGCTGGTCTTGGTCTCGTTGCACCGATATGGAAACCTTTGCCTGATGCCTCGGGACTCTTCGCATGTGCCTGCCCCTTTAGCACCAAAGAGGAAACCAGTACTCTGCGCCCGCTGGCGCCCACCTGGCCTTGGTCCTCACGGCTCACGTCACGGGAACCTCACGAGGTGCCCCTCGCCTTGATCTCTCTGCTCCTCGCGAGCCAGCCAAGTGAGGCTGCCCCCGAGGAGGTCTTGTGTCGTCCGCCTCGCGAGGCTTGGCCCCTCGCGAGGGTCTTGAGTGTTTGTTGGTGAAGATGTAGGAGCCATGCCGTGGGCCGCAGGCAGGCAAATCTCGGGACCCCTGTTCCCAGAACACCGACACATGCCCACTCTCAACAATCCAAAAGAGTTCATGCCTCCATCCTATGTACTTCGTAATACTAAGGATGGAGAAGTTTATGCAAAATTTGTTGCTCCTCGAAATGCATTCCGATTCTATGATATTTGGGTCTCTAAGACCCTTGTGACTAACTGAGAGGCCCCATTACAAAATGGGTGCCTCTAACCAACTCATAATTGTGTGTAGGATGCTTTCTCTGGTGGACTAAAATGGGTGATTGATAGTGGATGTACTAATAATATGACCGGAGATAGCAAATTGCTCTGCGATTTCATGGAAGCTATTCAACTATTTATGAGCATTATGTTTGGTGGAGGATCAAAAGGACAGGTACTCGGGTTGGGAAAAGTGGCTATCACAAATGACATCCCATAAATGTCATGCTTGTTCAATCCCTTAAATATCATTTGCTTTCTATTCACCAATTGGCTTCTATTGGTTATGATACACTCTTTGGACTAACAGATGTGAAAGTCTTTAAGAGAGATACTCTCGAAGTGGCCTTTGTTGGAGAGTTCGATGGCAACCTTTACACAGTTGATTTCTCGAAAGAGAGCACATTCCATGCAACTTGTCTAATGGCCAAGGCCGACAAGGGGTGGCTATGGCATCGCTGGCTAGCCCATGTCGGCATGAGAAATCTTCAAGATCTCTTAAAGGGTAATCACATCCTTGGACTAACCAATGTCTGTTTTGAGAAAGATTGTGTGTGTAGTCCATGCATAGCTGGAAAGCAACATCAATCAAAGCACCCACCCAAGAATATCGTGTCTACTTCAAGGCCTTTGGAGCTCCTTCATGTGGATCTTTTCGGGCCTCCTTCATGGGATAGTCCTAGTGGCAAAAAGTATGGACTTGTTATTGTTAATGATTACTCAAGATATACATGGGTGTTTTTCCTCAACTCCAAGGACGAGATGAAGATCACCTTCATTGATTTTGCCAAGCAAGCACAACGCAAGTTTGACACAGAAATCTTGGCAATAAGAAGTGATAATGGCTCTGAGTTCAAGAACTACACCTTGGGAGAATTTCTTAGTGATGATGGGATAGAGCATCATATTTAGCTCCATACACTCCTGAGCAAAATGGTGTAGCCGAAAGGAAGAACCGTACACTTGTGGAGATGGCAAGGTCCATGTTGGATGAATACAAGTTGCCACGTAGTTTTTGGGCCGAAGTTGTCAACATTGCATGCCATGCATCAAACCGGCTCTTCCTCCGCACAATATTGGAAAAGACTCCATGTGAGCTCCTAACTGGGAACAAGCCAAATGTCAAGTACTTTCATGTATTTGGGTGCAAATGTTTCATCCTCAACAAAAGGGAACAGTTAGGAAAATTTCAATCCAAAACAATTGAGGGCATATTTGTTGGCTATGGATCAAACTCTCACGCCTATAGAGTCTACAACAAATCCAATGGATCTGCTGTAGAAACTTGTGACGTGGTGTTTGATGAATTTAATGGCTCCCATGGGGAGCAAGTTGATCTAAGTGATGTAGGTGAAGAAGATTCTTCTCAAGATATTCTGACCATGGGTGTTGGTGCACTTCTTCCAATGGAACAAGAACCTCATGATGATGAAGATGAAGACGGAAGCTTCACACATCATCAAACTACTTCAACACCTACACCATCACAAGCTCCTATTGCTCAACCAATGCCCTTAGTTCAAGTACAAGAAGATGATCAAGTTCCTCTTCATGATAATTTTCAAGAACAAGATCATCATCAAGGGCAAGAACAAGAAAGTGCAATCATTGATGATGAACCTCAACAAATGCAATATGAAGAAGAAGATCTTCCACCACACATTAATGATCCATATGTTGAGGACGTGGATGACGGACATGAAGTTGAACCTCGCGAAACCCTAACCTCCATCATGCCTCGAGTGGCCGGTCGTGTTGATGTTGACAAAATTCTCACCGGCATATCAGAAGGTAGAGTCACTCGTAAACATTTGACAAACTTTTGTGCTCACTTCTTGTTTGTGTCTAGTGTTGAGCCTCTCAAAGTACAAGATGCACTGATGGACAACGATTGGCTCGTTGCTATGTAAGAAGAATTGAACAGTTTTGAATGCAACCAAGTGTGGTCATTGGTCAAGAGGCCAACTACGGAACACAATGTCATTGGAACAAAATGGATTTTCAAGAACAAGCAAGATGAGAATGGTGTAATCATCCGCAACAAGCCAAGGTTAGTAGCACAAGGGTACTCACAAGTTGAATGTTTGGACTTTGGTGAGACCTTTGCCCCCGTTGCCCATCTTGAATCTATTCACATCTTACTTGCTTATGCTGCTTCCAATGGTTTTACATTACATCATATGGATGTGAAGAGTGATTTCCTTAACGGTCCTCTACAAGAAGAAGAAGTATATGTATCACAACCACCTGGGTATGTTGATACCGATCACAAAGACTATGTGTATAAACTTCATAAGGCTTTGTATGGCCTCAAGCAAGCACCTCGTGCTTGGTATGATCATCTTAAGAAGTTTTTACTCGATGATGGTTTTGTGAGAGGGGTGATCGATCCCACTCTTTTTACTAAGAGGGACAAAGGTGATTTGTTCTTACACTGGTATGCGTCGGTCCTATACAAATGGTTTTTAACCCCTTTCCGTGACGGCATTTGGAACCGTCACCTAGTGAGTGCGGGCGATAGGGGGGGTCCTTCCCACACGACCTAGAAACCATCGGGGATATGCCCTCCTGGCACACACGCTCGGCAAAATGAGGTTGTGCATCTGAAAGCGCTCAAATACGGAAATACGTACAGTAGAGCTAAAAAATACAATTATACAGCGAAATTTTTTCGGGTCGCAAGTACACCCACACAGTCAGTCCCCGCTAAACGTTTCCTTCGTATGTACATCCCACACAGTCGCTCCAAGGAAAAAGTTTCCGTTCACAGGTACATCACACACAATTTTTCCCATTAAATCGTTTGTGTTATTGAATGTATCACACACGGTCCATAGAAGAAACTGTGTGGCAAAGGCTGTCCATAACACACAGTTTTTATGTGGTAAACATTTGTGCAAGGTGGCCTAACACAAACAATTTTCAAGAGAAAGTCGTGTGTGATTGTTCATTGATCCAACACGGTTTATTCCTAGAAACTGTGTGCGTTGCTTGAGCTCATCGCCCATGGTATTTTTTCGACAACGTTTGCAATTGCAAAACCCAGTTAGCAGGCTAATTCGCCATTAGTAGGCTAATTGCCCTATTATTAATAATCCATTTATTAATCTAATTGACATTCATATTAAGCACATAATATATTTCATTTCCATATTAAGGAAGCAGAATTTCATAATTGAAATACATCAGAGTACAACATGATATAGCTTCAGCACTCAGCTACCCCATTACACAACTGTCCAGCACCAAGTTTCACATGCAACATGTAGAACCTTTCGAAATTAGCATCATAGGCGGTATATAGATAGATGCATCTCATCTGGAAAACTGCTAAAGTGGAAGGCGAATATTGAGCCTTCATTCATGTTGAAGGTCTTTGCAACTTTAGGCCAGTGCCTGTGGATGATTGACCATCCGTCCTTCGTCCTCTTCAGGAACACTTCAATATTGAACCATGGGTGTTGTACGAAAACCTTCCTCGCCTCCTGACCATAGAGGTGGTTTGAGAGGTAATCATTAGGGAACTGCTTTGGAAAGGCCTGAAAACAAGGATGTGCATAAATATCTTCTCTATATTGGTAATGGGGCAAAGGAATAAAAAAAAGGCAAGGTATAATAATTAGTACCATCTTGTAGTGAACTGATGTCTTCTTCATTGTGCAGACAAAGATCTTGTTGTTTTTTGTCGCTATTTTCTTTATCCTAACAATCTTTCTGAGTTTCTTGATTTGATTGATATTCATGGACAACTCATTTCCCCATATGCAAAAAGGGTCGAAGAGTGGGTCAAAACCTCTGACAGCAGGAACTACATGTGCAAGACCAAATTGTTAAAAACCAAAATATTAGAATGGTTCCTGCAATTGCACAATAATGTGCTATTAGACAATGGACCATGCACATGCTAACCTCGATTGTAAACCTCAGTGCTTCCCATTGTTTCCCTGCAACACATATAAGGTAGTTAGTCATCAGGTTAAGTAAGGGTTCGCATGCTATTAGTAAAATATGTTGATGAAAAATAAGCACATTGCAGATTCATCAGATTAATTCAAGTCACATGGAAAACCCATTTATCCAAACCAAGCATGATTAAGAACTAGGAAATATAGCACTTGTATATGTTTCTCATGTATTAAGTGCAGCCAAATTTGATTTATTCCTCACATGCGCAACAATACAAAATTATATACCCACGACAATTGGACATCACATTGCAGAATTGAACCAAACAGTTAACTAAATACCACAAAAAATGACCAACATTAACTGAGCACCACATTGCACAATATAACATACTCCTAATAGAAGATCAGACAGTTAACCAAACAGTTAACTACAGCCAATTGTAGCAATTGTATTTGTTTCTCATGTATTTACTACAGCCAAATTCAATTTATTCCTCACATGGTATACAATAATGTAATGCACCCACAACTATTGAACATTGCATTGCAGAATTGAACCAAACAGTTAACTTAACACCACAACACAAATGAACCAAACGTTAACTGAGCACCACATTGCACAAAGTATAACCAAACCAAGCATGCTAGACAACTTGAAAATATAGCAATTGTATTCATTTCTCATGTATTTTGTAAAGATACATTCGATTTATTTCTCACATGGAAGACACTACAAAATTGCAGCCCGAAGAATTGAAAATCACATTTGCAGAATTAAACCAAATAGTTAACTGAAGATGACAACTAATTAACAAAAAAGTTAATAAGTGAGCACCACACTGCATGAAATATAGAACATATACACTAGAGCAACAGACTGCACGGTAAAATTAGATAGAACAATTAACTAGAATTTGTGAAGGAAAGGTAGGAGCAGCACACACAACGGGTAAATCGATCATGCTTAACCGGCATAGCTAGCAAATGGCAAGGTGGTCCTGCAAGATCTGGGGGTCGGCACGAATGGCAGCCATCGCAACCTCATCCACGCGTGCAACCGCGATTTGCTTCTCCGCTGCCAAATGCTCTTTGAGATCCTGGCTATACTACGTGCAACATGGCTTAGGGCTGCACTTATTTGGTGGAGGGGTCGGTGATTTGGGTGGAAGGTGTCACGCTCGTGCCGACAGTCGGGGCATGTGGGATGTGGAAGGAGGACGAGGATGGGGGTCGGGTGTGGATTACCTGCCTGGATAGGCAAGGCCGAGCAGCGTGAAGGAGGGTCCCCAGCGAGGAGGCGGCGCTACAAGCAAGGAGTGAAGGTTTCAACTTGGAAAGGAAGGCGGAAACAGGGGAAATGTGGCTGTTGGTAAGGGGGAGGGGGCGGGGAGGTAGATATTTCCATGAAGTTTAAAATTTGGAATCGCTTCAGCAAAAAAATTGGCGCGCAAAGTGTCATCAGACACGGTCCCTTATTCAGAACCATGTACGACATGTGAACATCACAAACGATTCAGATAGCTTAACCCGTGTGTGATGAGTTTGAACGTCAAAAATTTTGGTTCGAATTTCCATGATTATAGTGGTCATCCACGTCATTGCATAATTTGGGTACACAAAGGAGACTACAGCGCACCCATACTTCTTAATCGAGCAAGTTCAGCAATTAAATAGAGCTAGCTGACCTAAACATTGCTCTAAAAAATTAAAGACCGGCGCTCTTAATTAAAAAAAACAAAGAGTACTACTATGGCTGGTGCTCGTCGATCTCCGCCGCGGCCTCCATGTCCAGCTTGTGCCCGACGGTCTCCTGGGGAAGGGGATCCATGGCATCCATCACACCATACTCGGCAAGCATCTCGCCATTCGCGTCCGCCATCTCTTTGGAAAAGGCCGCCACGAGCTGGGTGTGGGCGGACGCGATCTGGGCTTGGACAGGCTCCGTCGTCGCAAGGTATGCGGCGGAGGAACGAACGACTGCTCGAACACTCTTGGCGATTGCCAGCTCTTCGGCCGTGGGTTGCCGACCGTTGTCGGAGAAGCTTCATTTGATTTGTGAAGTGACCGCCAGGAGTTGGGCGTGGGCGGCCTTGACATGGTCGTGGGCGGCCTCCATCAGGGCTAAGCCCGCCGCTGCGAGACGAACATCTGTTGTGCCGCTCTCGCCAGTTGCTATCCCCGAGGCAGATGTTGCTACTGCCACCTGAGAAAGCAATAGCAGCCATTTGGGCTTCCTTTGCCGCACGGTCGCAGATTGCCGCCGCGCTCATGCATCTTGTTAGCACGCACATTGCAGCTGCGGCCGGGCTCTCGCCGGAGTGGGCAACCGAAGTTGCCCTCGTGACGTGGGTCCATGTGCCCATCTTTCAGCAGCGATGATTGAACAGTGAAATGATATTTGGGGAGCGAGCTAGTGTGCTTGAGAGACTGGATGTGAACTGTAGCCGACACACCTTCTCACGTAAGCCATAGGTCTACTATACACCGACGGAGCTCCAGGATATTTTGTGCTGCATCTCACATGGTTGGTGATAATAAACAGTGTGTAATATAGTTGATTTTTCATCTTGATTTGAATTACATAATGGGGTCAGATCAGCAATGGACGGTGTTTGAATTGCTACACCTTTTATCTTGAGTGAACATGCAACTATATGTGTATCGTAAAAGAATTGGAATTATTCAGGGTTCGTTTGAACATTTAATACATTAAATTGGTTTTCTAGCCATTTCAGGTGCACAATTCAAAATTAAACTACATGCACATGCTTCGGTGCACCAACATGGGTTGTAAAATCATATATGTGTCCATGGGTTTATGCTTATCTCCCATGCAAGAAATGGGGATGAAATTCGAACACCACAGCACCGTGGCTCTCCGGCAAACGTCGACGTACTTGCTTTTGTAATTCTAGTAAATCCAAAATTTGTCCGAAATTTATGAAACTTGGCATGCTATCGTGGAGCGGCATCAACATGACGTGGTAAAATTTTTGTCCCATTTGGGGCAGGGTTGGGTATATGCTTCTCACAAACCAGAGCTTCTCACAACAAGTGTGATGGTTTCGGGAGGGAACGTTTCACCTTTCTGGACGAAACGATATCCATTGCCTCTTCTCGATTTCAAATTTTTTTCCTAGTGTCAACATAGAACAACAGGAGTGTTGTGTCAATTTTTGGGATTTTTCGGGGTTCGCTTGGACATTTTTATACATTAACTGAGTTTTCAGTGCATTCATGTGCATAATTCAAATTTGAACTACAGGCGCATGCTCTAATGCATATAAATTAGTTAAAAATTCAAATATGTGTCCTTGGTTGCTTGCTTAGGTCCCATGCAAGAAATGGGAATGAATGTCAAACACCCTACCACCGTCACTCGGCCGCAAACATTGAGATACCTGGTTTTTAAATTCTAGTAAATCCAAAACTCGTCTGAAATTCATGAAACTTGGCATGCTATCATGGAGCGGCATCAACATGTCGTGGTAAAATTTCTATCCCATTTGGGGCAGGTTTGGGTATATGCTTCTCACAAACCAGAGCTTCTCACAACAAGCATGATGGTTTCGGTAGGGAACGTCCCACGTTTGGGGATGAAACGATATCCATTGCCTCTTACTGCTTCCAAATTTTTTCTAGTGTCAACATAGAACAACAGGAGTGTTGTGTCAATTTTTGCGATTTTCGGGGTTTGTTTGGACATTTTTATGCATTAACTGAGTTTTCAATGCATTTATGTGCATAATTCAAATTTGAACTACATGCACATGCTCCAGTGCATATAAATTGGTTGAAAAATAAAATCCGTGTCCTCGGGTGCATGCTTAGGTCCCATGAAAGAAATGGGAATGAATTTGAACACTGTGGCAACGTTGATTGCCTAAGAAAACATTGAGATGCCTGGTTTTTAAATTCTAGTAAATCCAAAAATCGTCTGAAATTCATGAAACTTGGCATCTTATCATGGAGCGGCATCAACAAGCCGTGGTAAATTTTTTGTCCCATTTGGGGGCAGGTTTGGGTACATGCTTCTCAACAACTAGAGCTTCTCACAACAAGCATGATGGTTTCGGTAGGGAATATACCACATTTGGGGACGACACGATATCCATTGCCTCTTATTGCTTTCAATTTTTTTCTTGTGTCAAAATAGAACAACACGAGTGTTGTGTCAATTTTTGTAATTTTTCGGGGTCCGTTGGGACATTTTTATGCATTAACTGAGTTTTCAATGCATTTATGTGCATAATTCAAATTTGAACTACATGCACATGCTCTAGTGCATATAAATTGGTTGAAAAATCAAAACTGTGTCCTTGGGTGCATGCTTAGGTCCCATGCAAGAAATGGGATTGAATTTCAAACACCAGGGCACCGTTGATTGCCGGCAAAACATTGAGATACCTGGTTTTTAAATTCTAGTAAATCCAAAACTTGCCTGAAATTCATGAAACTTGGCATTCTATCATGGAGTGGCATCAACATGCCTGGTAAAATTTCTATCCCATTTGGGGCAGGTTGGGGTATATGCTTCTCACAAACCAGAGCATCTCACAACAAGCATGATGGTTTCGGTCGGGAACGTCCCACCTTTGGGGACGAAACAATATTCATTGCCTCTTATTGCTTCCAATTTTTTTCTCATGTCAACATAGAACAACAGGAGTGTTGTGTCAATTTTTGTGATTTTTAGGGGTTCGTTTGGACATTTTTATGCATTAACTGAGTTTTCAATGCATTTATGTGCATAATTCAAATTTGGACTACATGCACATGCTCCAGTGCATATAAATTGGTTGAAAAATCAAATCAGTGTCCTTGGGTGCATGCTTAGGTCCCATGCAAGAAATGGGAATGAATTTCGAACTCCAGGGCACCGTTGATTGCCTGCAAAACATTGAGATGCCTGGTTTT